>WEDG01002632.1:0-118358 GCA_017591395.1 Schistocephalus solidus | reverse complement strand
CGCTATAAAATGTCGTCCTTGTTGCCGCCGCAGCGAAGTTGTTAACGCAACAGAACGCGCATGCACGTAGTCAAAATTGGCCGGATCTGGGAATGATTCGTCGAAGGTCATCAAATAGCGGCGAAGCGATCATCAAATGGCTGGAGCATCGCGTAAGTCAGTACGACTGATATCATCCTCCGAAATTAAATGCGTTAATCATCGCCGAAATTCGTATCCTCCGATGTAATCTTGTATAAATGGCGATCAGTGTAATCATCAGATCGCGCACGGAATAATCGTTCGCCCGTCTAGCGGATTCTTAGGTTGGCATGACGAAGATGACGAGTTTAGTAAGTTGAAGTCCACCAGACGGTATATGAGTATTTACGGAAGTTCAACTAAATATTCAATTCACGCAAAAATAGTTGAACCGTTCGTTGAATATCGTCTCTTTATAAGCCTCTGGGTATCGGTATAAGGTTCGATCAGTATCCAATCGCCTCACCGAAGAATGCCTGAAGCTCGATTTTATCTTTCTGGCGAGTCCGTCCGCCGTCGTCTTTGCATCAGAAGTCATAAATCGAGGCAGCGAATTCGTCGCAAAATCAATTTATCAAGCCTCAATAGCCATGAATTTGAAAACAACATTTTTCACGAGTTAACAGCAGAGCCCGGTTTTCGGTCAGTAAAGCCGCCGTGAATCGTTATGAAACGCGCCCTCAAGATCTTCATGACGTCCTTTAACATGGATCCCCGCCAATATAGAAGATAACGACTTTAACCGGTAACACCAGGAACAGTCGCGCATTGCATTTCCGGAAATAGTTAACCATCTAATTAAAAGCGTATAGTGTGTTTTGCCCGTGTTCTCCCCGAGATTCATCGCCGCCGACTCTTAGCGTGTCAGTTTAACGAACATTAAACGTTCCCTCGACGACATTTGAGAAGCATGCCCAGACAGCGATCAACACAAACGTAGTTTCGAACACCATCAGCAGCCCAGGTGCGATGACCGAAATTGTTCGCGCTTACGCCTCTATGTCGAGAAGCGACCGCTAACGAAACGTTCAATTCGTCTTCGAAAGTCTCACCGGTTTCGCCGCGTCAATAATATCGGCCAGTATTATGAGAACATTAATAACAAAGAGGCGCTATCGATACTATTTAGTACGTTGTCCGTAACGCTTCTGCATTCTTCAGTCAATCATCCAAACTGAATACGCTTTCCGGTCGACAGATATCACGTTCGTTTTAGGGTAATGTAACACTAGTGACCATTGCCAGAGCTCATCAGTAAAATATAAACGCAGAACATGACGTTTTAGTTCGACTTCGTATTATCGTCGGCGGTTAATAAAGACAATAATAATGTTTCCCCAGTTCATTAACCGTTACCAGTATGTTTTGGTTTAACGAGCAGTTCTATAACCTTCGTTCATCCGCGATTGCTCGATTATCACGTCGAGCGAGTAATCCGAAAACGCCGCTTGGTACTTTCGTTCCTGTTTTCCCGAATTTGCCTCGAATTCCGTTCGGCTTCTGTTAAATCGATCGGAAAGCAACCGTTTTCAAACTACGCCAGTTTGCCTGCTTTACTATCAGGTTTCGTTATTTCTTTCATTTTCGCGTTATATGCAGTACGCATTGAATATAATTGTCGTAAAGCGATACAAGAAAGTACTCTGGCATAGTTAGTAGTTATGTTCAGGCAGCCCAAAGATTAACCGGAAAGGTCGAGCCGCGAAAAGTCACGTCGCCCACACTTCGTCCGTGAGTTCATTCAAAGCGAACCAGTACCTGCGACGACCGGCTGGCGGCAAGCATCTCATCTAAAACCGTGTAGTGAAGAAAGAATAAACGTTAATATTGCTGCCAACATTGTCGTTCAGCCGGCCCCTTGAGTATTGATCAACCGGGGTTGAAGCAACCAGTTGATCAGAAGCGACCGATAAGCCATGGCCGCCACGATTAACGAGAGAGCCGGTCATTGCGTGATGGAACCATTTGGTCGCTGTAGCTGGCAAGTTTGCGCCAGGTTAAGTCAATAAGTCCAAAGCCTGAAGCGGGACTTAGTCGACGATTTGAATAACACGCACAAACAACGTTTGCCCGCCAGCCGTCATTCCATCCAGTTAATAAAGCCCCATCCAGCCGCCACCTCATAACGTTCACCGGTCAATTTTGTCCTTTGAAGCAGATCATTGGTCTTTGAAGCGGGTTATCGTAAGGCATATGAAGCGTCAGGTTGTGTTATCAGCCTTAACAAGGGTGGAAATAAAAGAGCTTCCGTTATTCCACCCGTGCCTCCTTCCAATACGGGTTCTTCCATTGACAAGCCCTCGTTGTTGAAAGGGAGAAAGAAGCTGATGCCGCACTTTCTTATTACAATAAAATTACTTGGTCATCGGTTTCGTCAAAGTCACGTATTCACCATTGGTCAGCATCGACGGAATCAATGAAAGCATTCCAGCGGCTGGTGCAGACGTCTTTTCATCGCCTATTACCATGTTTGTTACTGGATGCGCGTACCCGTATTTAAAGCCAACTTCAGAACGGTGCCTAGCTGACGCGTTACTTTTATTTGGAGCAGTTCGAAGGCGCCGTTCGCGGCCAGGGAGGATAAACGTATTCGCCAGTCGTTTATACTTGCCTGGCAGCCGACCGCCAGCAAGTCTTCGGGAGCATGCATACTTTGTCAAAGATTGCCGCCGTCAACCGACCGAGACACTGGCCGTTGATGTGACACGTTCGACGTACCACCGAAAGCCGATGACCGCCAACAAAAACAACATTCGAAATCACCAAAATGTAGCCCGCGCGAAGAGTGGTTTAACAGCTTTTCAATAATCCCGCTCGTTAAAGTAGTGGTAATAAACGCCAATAAGTGAAGGAGTCATCGTAAGCTATTGAACACGTAGCGAGCGCGATCTTTTATTGCTGCAGTTTATTGGTCATAATATGCCGCAAATGAAAATATAGATCTCTTGGTTAACGTTGAAAGCATTACGGAATGGACGTCAGCGGCGCTGTAATCAGCCAGAAACTGTTAATGAAGTGTCGTTTAAACCGCATAGCGGAAGCCGGTCATCGAGACGGGGCGAAAGAGCACGCCGCGACCGCCGACGCACGAAATGTTACACAGCTCCGAAGCCCTATACGTTCAGCCTAAAACACCAGACTGGCAAGAGACCGTAAGTTTTCTCAGCGACCATAATTTTTGTTCATTCAGTCTTTGTGGTCGCAGTGCACAAACCATCAATGTTTGTTACTGGCAGTATCGGCAGCATGACAAACGAAGCCGACCACAAGCGATTTCGAAGCCGAGGTAAACGACGCCAATTAATAATCGTCTGTTTGTTTAGATGTCGAACAGTCAACGGCCTATGTCTGAAGCCGACCGCCGGGGACGAAACCAGGTGTTCGTAGAAATATGAAACTTAGCCTTCACTCCTGCAAAAGAAAGATGGGGCTAGCAGTTGTTGTATAAGCCAGCGGTAAATACAGATGCATCTCTTTAGTCGTTATTTCCAACGTGTTTGATGATTAAAAACGTGCTTCTCAGGAGTGGTGATAAGAGCAAGTTATCAAACACCAGCAAGCGACGAGTCATTGACAATGAAGGGTGCGAATTCCGCCAGGCATAATGAGCCGCCTTCACCGCGCAGACGCGCCAGTATCGCATGTTCATCGTTCGTTAAAACAACGATACCCTACCGCTTTGACAATTTACTGGTTGGCTGGTTAAAATGCGATAGAAGCGTGACGAAATATTTCGTGTGTCGAATGACATACAGTGTTTCGATATTTATCGCCGATGAATGCGAGCCGCTTGTCGTATTGTTAAACTAACTGGGCGAACGGTTTTCGTCGGAATTCAATCACATTGAAGGCCTTCACGTTACTCAGTGTTCCTCGCAAAGGTTGAACGCCATTGCTGTACGTAAAGCTCCAGTGTTTGCCGCTTGCGCGTCGTTAGTGGGTTTGCCGCTGAGGTGGCAGTTAGCTTCAAACAGACACGGAATATGCACTGCCCAAAATCACTGTGTTTATCTCGCTCAGCAGAGCGATCGTCTCCGAACAGCTTCAGCATACGTCAAAGAGCGCGCCAGAAGAGCCAGTTGATCTTCGGCAAAGTCTGAATTTAATCGACGCGTAGTAAAGTTGCATTCCGTGTACTTTCAACTTCTCGAAATTCAAGCCAAACTGTTCAAATTCGAGCGAAGATGTATGAGCGTCAACGATTGTTTGTAGGGTTCGTTTATTATAGCAGATAGTTTACCGATCATACCAATCAGCGTTGTACTGCCGTCCGAGACCGCACGCCACGCGCAGCACTACCGAAGTTAAACCATTCAAAACACCGCAAATCGAAAGAACAAAATGCGAGCGTCGATTTGAGTGATCACCAGACGCCAGCGGGTAAAGAAGAAGTCAGAGGCAGCACGGGAGCCGAATAGCCGATAATCACGTCCAAAACCATTCCTCTTCAACGCCGTGAGTCATGCGACCAGACCAGCTCAATAGCGACAGCACCGGTTCTTACCAGTTTTAACCTAACAGCACCAACTTCATCCTTCAGTGGTTGGCCGCAATTGTTATTTACATATTCGATAATCGAACCGGCCATCATACGTCAGTGGTCGCATTTCAAAGCCAGTTGCATTGAGAATCGGGCTGAATATTGTGTTATCCCCATACCTTTAGCAAGAGGTTGAAAGCCGGTCATATTGTGTCTTTCTTTCAGGTCTACCAAGAGGTGATGCGTAACCGTTATCGTTTGTTGCTTCCTCGGAGAACATTCGTGTTGTCGTTTTCTCGAAAGCCATCGCGAATTGAGGTATCGAAATCGGTCTTCAATCAAAGGCAAAACCACCAAGTAAAACCCATAAACGCAGGTTATCTCGAAATTTCGTTTTCAGCGTTACGTACCCGAATGTTATACGCAAATAATAGTTCATGAGTTATGATTGCAGAACGTTTTATTTCATTTGTGTCGAATGTGGTGCGGCTGCAGTTGTAGCAATAAACGCAATTTGACGACGCGCAGCGGTACGACGTTACCATCACGATTCGCTTCAGACAGCGTTATAAGCTTGCGTTACGGTACCAACTGATGATCGAAAGCAATGGCACCGAACTATGGTTGCCGTCCCAAAGAACCGGTGCCATATCAATAACATCATACTTACTAAATATTCAATAAAGAGTTGTTTATTTTGTGTTATTGCCGATCAAACAGCGTTCGAAAATCAATTATTAACGTTACCTACTGTTCAACCAATTTAATGGCGTTATCCTTTATGGTTTTCACCTCATCTTCGAAAGCCAATAATCTTCGTTACGGTGACGTTCAAATATTCGAGCGCAAATGCCACGTAAAGTTATTCATCATTTTAGCCATCTTCGTTCATTATAGCTGCAAGACCGTCGTTCGCAAATATTTACACCGAAATTTTTCGAGATACCGTTAAACGAATTTTTAAAGAAGAATGTCATTTTCGAACGGAACTTTAGTGATTCGATATGCTTTTGCCGATTTCAACTAAAAGCCGCGTAGCGTTACCCGACGTCGAATGTAATGATCATTATTTTAAATTATTACCCTGGGGCATTTTGATGACCACAGCGGTAAATAATTGCTTATGAACAGTCAAAGCCGTTGAAGGGGGGTTACTCATCTCACGTTACGGAGTTGCGTCGATCGAAAGCACGCCGATGTTAATGGAATTCACCCCATTTCGTTGTTCAGAGACCAGACCGCTACCGCCAATGCCCATAAGCCAGTATTCACCATTATTGCACTTGTAGTCGTCAGCATGGCAGCGGTGGATAAATCATCATCCAAGAAAATCAAAGACCTGGCGTTCATCAATCGTTAGTGAAGTAAAGATGTTTTATCTGTAAAGCTGTTTCTTTTTCTATTCGATGCCATTTAGTTATATACAGCAAACTTGTAATAAACGTCGAAATTTAGGTGCGCATATTAACCAGTTATAGAACATCGTCGTTGGTAACATTAATTGGGGAGACAGCCGATCAGGTTAATTTCCATTGCCGTGGGAACAGCAATTTATATTTTTCATCTCAAATTAACTTCAATTGTTTACAGCCTACGACTAGTCAACTCACCTTCGTCTTCATTGGAGCATTGTCGTAACGCAGCCTTTAAACAGCCTTCATTAATATTTCGCCTTCTTCGTTTTCGTCGACGAATTTTGTCCGATCATTACTGATGAATTTTGGATAGCCTAATCAAGAATATCCCTTTGACTCACGATCGGCTTATTGATAAACGTTGAGGTGTTATTTAGGCCTTTTGAATATCAACCGGATTGTCGCACTTAATACTATAGAATCCTCGAATGTTCGGTAGTTATTACCGTTAGCAACAAGCTGGCCTTCTAATTATCGAGTTCCGTCACCTAATCATACTACAAATTAAAGTCACACTATTATTTCTTTATTAAAGCTCAATACAATTAATTTTAAAAGTTTTATTAAATTATCAAAGCAAATTTCATCACCGGTTATTATTACCTTCTTTTGCTGGCTGCGCTTCAGTAAAGAATGCCAGGTTACGCAATAGATATCGTACTGGTAACGCCAAATTAGTGAGACAGAAATTGCCGGGTTTATTCTCGTTGTCGTTCACGGAGGAGCCACGGACTCGGCTCGTCAAGTCATCCAGTTGGAGCACGCAGCTGCTTCGTAGCCGCGGTATCGCCCGAAAACAGAGCTGCAAGGCAATGCGGAACAGCTGTCGTATGCACAGGGCATGGATTGAGCAGCCTAACATTTTCGTGACCGTGACCACTTCCAGCGGATCCTCTGCGCCTACCGCCTTATCACTATCCAACCAGCCTGAAGCCTTACCACTTCGCCCCGAAGATCCCAAGCTTTTCTCCGCGATAATGATTTGACGGTGACGGAAAGGGCAAACAGGTGGTGCCAAATGGAGGGTAGGTCGTGTGGAAGAAGGCAGATGTACGGCAAGGATTTAAGAGGAAATTTCGGAAAAGAGACGCGAATGGTGTCTTCCCTTGCAGCCTGGATCGTCCTTTTCCATCTCTGTGTGTTGTTTAAAAGTCTTTTTGTAAGCCAAAGTTTCTAAATTTGCCTTTTATAACACTTATTCCTCTAAACATTGCTTTCGGTTTGCCGCCTCATATCATTGTCTCTGCATTCATCGTCCGGTCCACTTTTCGTCAAATAAGTAAAAGGTAAAGCATCTGCAAAACGCTCTGCTCATACTCTCCATTAACAATGCATACTTTTAGAAATGCTTAAGAAATAATCTCCAGACAATTTAACAGCCTCCTTGGGTAAACAATGACCCCACAGAAAGCTGTCTACGAAACCAACGAAAAGAGAATGAAGATGCAACCTCTGGCCAGTAGCTTGATAAGCCCGAGAGTTTTCGGTGTCATGCGAGCCATCGCCAGAGAATAGCGAGATTGCAACAACCACAACAACGACAGTGCAGAGGAAGGCATGCTGTCCGCGATTAAGCTGGGTCCACGCCGCCTGGAAAGCCAGCATATGCACGGCGTGGAAAGATAGCGAAGGGAATAAGGTTTTTGGACAGAGTTACCCGCCAGCCAGTTCAGAAGCTCCATGTTGCCGCCCTCTGGCGGTACTTTCAATTCACTTGGAGGCGTCACCCGAATGGCTGGTTTGAAACGGTCCGGTCAGTAAACATGGCATTGGTGCTTCGACCTTCCGCATTTGGTCTCTGCTGCTGGTGAAGAGAACTGGCTTAACTCGAAAGTCTTGCCGCCGCCCAGCGTCACGTAAAAAGCAAAGTCCTCAGATTGAAGCTGGTGCACAAATAACGATTAAGTGTCAGCAAACCTGCCTTCGTCTCTGCAGCATAATCGGATTGACGCCCCCAGCGCCGAATGAAAGACTGCCGAGAACGCCATGGCCCTCACGATTATTAATGAGTTTGGTTAGCGCAAGCTTAAAGAATAAAAGTTATATTCCAAAAGCTTCACGTAATTTTATGAAAGCGGTCACGAAAGCACCACTTGTCGTCAGTGCATGCCCAGAAGTTCGTCACGAAACCAGTAGAAAACCAACCGAAGCAGGACTTTCTGGCACAAGAGCCGGGCTGAGAAACGGGTGGGGATTTATTCTGGCGTCCTTCTTACTCAGGCAGGATAGAGTATTGAAGTTAGTATGACGCGAGGATGTAGCTCCAGACAGCAGGAGGTAGCAGTTAAGAGTGATTTGGTGTCAGATACCATTCATATCACCTCGTGTTCTATTGGCTGGTTGAGTTTTCGTTAGACAGCCCCAGTATCCAAAGAGCTTCGTCGGGAATATACCTGGGCAGACTTTTCCACAGCTAAAGAAGAGCAATTCGTCCGACCAGTTGTTGCAGAAAGACTTTAACCTTCCGGAGTGGACTACGATACGGGATAGTGGCAGTTAGATACGAGATGTTAAAGCACCATATGATACCGTGGTGTTTCGCCGACAGCACCAACAACCTCATTTTTCCGGCGAATAGAACCGCAGTGGTTCGTCCCGAAAGCCTCGATATTTAGCCAGTACCACTATGCTGCGTTCATAAAGAGCAAAACTTCTGGTGCCGATCAGTGGTGAAAGCGAATTTCTGGGATAGCAAATTATCGGGTTCTTGATTAAGGAAGGAAATCGAAAGCCGCGCAGAACATCGATACCAACGTGGACAGATGTATCACGAAACACGCTGATGCCGCCGTGTTCGATGTCGCTCAGTCGAAAGGGCTGGGGCCTGACAGAGACAGTACTGGTCGCATGAACCGGACTTTGAAACCGGTTGAGGCAGTCCATGAACGATTGCGGCAGACTGCTTACGATAGCAGTGCAGCGCGGGTTCGATGGGATCTCGTGTCATTGTCGGCCTCTTTCCTTTGGGTCAGCCTGACGCAGTAATTGCCAGTAAGGTCACGCTTCCAGCGATCTGCTGACTGTCAATGTCGACATTTTACATCAGAAACAGTAGTCGGAGAGTTCGTGAGGCAAGCCCATGCCGCCGGGATTACTGAATGACCGTCTGTTTCATCATTTGCGGTTATGAATAACAGGCCCAGCTGATAGTTTTCACGTGTTAAAACTCCGCTTCTGTTTTGTGCGGTCACATCTAGGTTCGGCAAAGCAATAGCAGCTCAACCTCTTCCGTTTCCTTTCGTTCAGCTCACGTTCGTTCTTTTCAAGATGGTAACTGCGCATTAAGCGGTTCTTCGATGAGCCATTCTATTCGGTTCGAAGGCGACCGACTGAAACGGCGAGTGAATCGGCAATCTGTGGGCGTAGAAGAGGTGATGCAGAGTTCCTCTAGACGACGTTATTGCTACGGCGTGGGAAAGACAGAACTGCGATTGTTCTTCTTCGATAAACGCCGCGAATCTTCGAAGTTCCCCTGCGATTGGTAACAACGAGTCAGCGTTCATCCATTGGTTTATTAATCATCACCCTTTGTCGTTAGCCACCCGAATCAGCCCGACGTAACAATATCTCTTTCAGGAACAGTCCGCAGTTTCAATATTCGGCCTCTGTATATATGAAAGACCTTTTGTTCCTTTCAGCGGTTTACCGCAGAACGCCCGATATCAACCAACCAGCTGACATTTCATCATCATGCGAAGTTAGCGTAAACTTCCCGGAGCAAATGTAAACCGAACGCGCCGGTAACAGAGGTTTTATAAGTGTAAGATGAAAATAACAGACTAAAAACGCAAACCGAAATTTCGATAAAAATTAAACGAGGTGAAAATAACTGCACAAAACGGTAGGTCCGAAAGTTTGCAACACTTTTCCGCCGTACTATCGAAAGTTCGTTAATAACCATTACCACTCAGCAAGACAAATCTGACCGTTATAAAGCAAACAATAAAGTTGAACCCCACCAATCAACTTCCAGCAGCGAAGCTTTCAGGTTAAAATGAAGATTTGCTTTTGGCGCATTTTGTTGAAGGTCAACGATATACAACTTTCTTTCACGATATTGGTTCGGTATCACAGTCAACTTCAGTATCAAATTCCGAAAGCGGGGAAGACCAGGTATCTTAAACCTGAACAAAACAATGCTCACTCTTCCAGAACGCCATGACTTCCGGTTAAAGTTCATCATTGGCATGGCCTAAAAGCGAATTTGCTGAAACTATTGATCTATTCTTCGTGCTCTTTTGGTCACGAAAAACATAGGAAAGATGCGCTTGGTGTCTCTCAGTGTCCAAATATCGCTAATGCCCGAATGCGTCGGTTAATGTTCCAGTTACTACCGAAATAGCCATCAAAAGTTGATCCTCAACAATCACCTTCCAGCCGAGCTTCGAACATAAAGTTAATTCGATCAAAACACCAGAATATTCGCGGCAATATCGACTACTTGCCTTATCACCAAAAGGCGCATTAACATTATTGGTGAATCTGCAGCAACAGCCAAGCGAAAGAAAAGCACCTTCGTTCAATAGGTCGCATTAAGGCGGGAACAGTTCGCTGGCTTTCGATTATAGAACATAAAAAATTAGTGAAATTACTGCTTTCTTCCGTTTGAATAAAGTCAGTTCTTTAAATCAAACCAGATTAAACGAAGCAAGCCGAGAAAGCGAACGCAGTAAATTGCAGCGACAACCATAAGTAATGCCGTTCAAGCAGTCCCTCGATGTAACCATATTTTCCCCTCGAAATTAGCGTGAATTTCCTTCCGTCTCGCATTGACTTTCGAGATAGCGCGTTCAGTTCGGGATTCCACCGCCAGTTCAATAATTGATTTGCCGATCTCCGCAGTCATTCAACGCCATCGCATATTATGAATGGAAAGTAGAATCGCCTCGCTAATATTACACTAGTCAGTGATATTAAGATAGCCAACCTTCCATAACCGATGTTGTTTCGGCGCATATTGCTTGTTGTGAATGTCTTTTCCCGAACTTCATGTCAATAAATTGCGAGAAAGAAAATTTCAAAACCGTACTTAAAGCGTGAAAGATAGTTAGTATGAATGGTCGTTTCCGCGAATAAATCGCGATAGATAAAAGCATAAAACTGCGCGTCACGACAAGAGGAGCGAGTACTGAAAGGAACCAGGCGGTTCATTCTAAAAACACCAGCAGTGGAAATAGACTACGCTGTTGTCTGGTTTCGTTTCATTTCGGGGAAACATCTGGCTGCGTACCGCATGAACCTGTTTCGGTTCAGCGATTAGCTAAATCTTCTGCAAGGTACTTTCCGCTATCGCAAATAGTCTTCTTTCGGCAGAGACACAAACAAAGCAATGACGAACTGCGCTGGTGATCAATAAAGCAATGCATGAGAAGTCGTTCGTTTTTCGTTGTTTGGTCGATAATGATTATACAGCTAGTTCTGGATTCAATTACCCGCCGACTGTGAACATTGCAATTCTTCACTAAAGATACGACCGTTTATTATTTGAAGATACGATATATTTTCCCCATTTGACTCAGGTAATTCAGCCCTGAAAGTGAACTTCAGCCTACTAATTTGCACATTGTCTAACCACGTATTTCGTCGGTATTTGCCGGCAATGACAATATGAACATCTATTTACGTTGCTATTCATTATAAGAGCTGTGTCTTAAATCAGTTAACAGCGCAACACGTCGTTCATCATGTTGATAGTTCAAACATATCCGAAATAATTTTCACGACTTCACACTGTTCAACAATACCGGGTGTAGCAATATCAAGAGTTCAGCAGCTATCCGTTAGCAAATATAAAATCAGTTTACGTGATCTTTCTTATTCAAACAAATGAACTTCTGTCACCCGAAAGTTATCATAAAGACGTGAATCTCAGATCAATAGTGGAATCGAGAAGGGTCCTCCTCAATGACTATGTAATGGTAAACAGTATCAGACGGTGATGCCAGTGTCGAATGTTTCAGAGTTCACTTGAACTTTTCATTGTTTATATGATGAAACAGTTATGTTTTCAGTTTCAGTGTTATGTTTATTCCCGGTGGTTGGGAAATTTGTTGAAGTTGCTTTCTTGAACGGGTGTATTAATAAAGTCATAGTCTCATCTGTGATTCGTCTTCGGAAGCGCCACACTGCTGAGAGCAGCCTTACCATTGACGAATCTAGATGGACCGCCTATGTGAACTATTGTACACGTATTCACGTTAAACTAAAGAAGCCAACTATTGAACCCTTTCTACAGCCGAGCTCTCGGTTGATCAGTTGGTCTGTAGCAGGGTTTCTCGTATAACACCCAAGAATTTAATGTAACTGGCAAAACATAGCCGTTTCGGAATCTAGATCTTCGACTCACGTCCACGCATATTAGTAAAAGAAAAGTTCCAAGCATGGAACTCTGGAGAACCACACATCTTCGACCGCAGCAGAAATTGGCATCCCTTTGTCTGATGCATCTAATACCAATCTGACACCGACACACAAGAAAGTTCTTAGTGGCATTTGGAGGAGGTTATCTCTGGATTCCTACTTTTTATAGCTTTTGGTCTGAAGTTCACGTCTTTGCATAGGTGTGAAGCTAGACTCCATGAATGCTTTTCGGGTGAGCAGAGTTCGGTTAACTTCTAGGCTTTTGTAGAACCAGATCGGCCTTTGTCTGACAGAAGATCACGTAAACTGAGTCTATATTTGCTTCTTTGAGTTAAGCCTTTAGTTGAAGCTATGCGGATATTTAGAACCACACGAGTGTATGAGTTGTTGGATTGATAGTGTGGGTTAACCGTGTGGGGGATATTTCCGATAATGACATTAACCTTGCTTGACCTATCAGCAACCTCTGATGAGACGACGTGTATAATCGGTTCTATTTGTGGTACGCTTGTTAAGCTGGTTGCAAAAGATTTTGAGTCTAATAAATGAGTTGACAAACGCAACCAGGATGTCCATATTTGTCGATAAAGTATTTGGCAGACGCAGCTGATAGCAGAGAGATCTAGTTTATCGATAGTTAGTCTTTGCGTCCGTCATATTTCAGTATATGAATACGTGAGGATTTTAGACGGTTCGATGTCACAAATTGGGAGCTCAGGGTACAGAAGTTCACTTCTTATAAATTTAGATTATAATTAAATGGGAAAATATATCAATATCTTCAAATAATCGCTAAATTCAAAATTATCTTGGAGTTGAGGATTGCGCGATTCTGCACAGTCGGGCTTAAAGGGTGGATCCAGAACCGGGTGGATCCAGAACCAGCAACATAATCGACATCGTTATTGGCCAAGAAGAAGCAGACGACTTCTCGCTGCTTTGTGGTCACGCTATGAGGGACTGAGTTTTGAGTTCCTGCTGTTATCCCGTCGAATTTGTGTTTGTTCAGTATCCTCCTGCCAGAAGGAGGCTACCATTTGGCATTGCTGATAAGCAAGAAAAGTGAGCACCTTTTGCAATTACAGTAAAGCGTCCCTTTGGCCGAAAATAAGCGTTCACGCGAACACACGCAGACCACAGAGTGTGTAGAAAGATAAGCCTCCCAACAGAAACAAGTAGACCAACGAAAGCAATGAATGCACATTCGAGTCCTCAATGAACAAAATGTCGTAAAAATTAATTGGTCTTTTTCTTTAGATGTTATTTTAAAGGTCTCGTAAGTTATAGTTCCTTCCGGCACTTCTTCGCAAAACCTTATTCTTTTACTCGTGGCAGAAAATACCACGAGGTTTTATCTTTTACTTCCTTCAGTCCTATCCAGACTAACTTGTTGATTTAATTCACCAGAACTGACCGATTCATACTCTTGATGCTCACTCGCTACTTTAAATTTTGATTTTGAAGAGCCTTTTCTCCTTTTAATTTATTAACATAGTTCAGAAAAGAACATCTCACAAACTAAATATGCGCAAAAACAAATAACATGGCTATGTGGGTCAGGAGGTTGAAGCCATCGCAAATAATACCAGCATGTTTTTGTGATTCAGTGTTGGAGGATATGGGTACTAATTCTTGTATGTAAATGTGCCAGAATTTTTCGAATTCACCACCAAAACAGGTTTTCCATTCCATACTCAAATGGCCATACGTGAGATGGTGGTCCATTGATGGCTGCAAGGATCAAATAAATCGGCAGCTCAAATTGGTAGACAATGTAGGCCGACAGTTAGCTCGCCGAGGTAGAATCCGAACTGAGAGACACGCTAGCATCCTCTCAAAGTCCAGCAGGACCGAGAGAGAATTCACATCACAGCCGCCCGGAAATCTCAAGGGAAAAAAATATGGATTGCATTTTATCGGGTTTCTTTGAACAGCGGGCCTGGATTTTTCCACGGCGAAAATTGTCTGTAAACTGGCAATACATACAAAGATTGGCTTATTTATAGTTGTCGCCTGGATTTACTTGAGCAGGGTACGTTCCTTCCTCAGCCTTCCTCGGTTTTAATCCAAGGTTTGATTTATAAGTAATATATTCAACACGATTAACTGTGTAGTTTCCTCTATTTTTTTATGTTCCTTCGCCTGTTTTGTGAAATTTTCTCGTCAAAGTGTGTGAACTATGTCCAGTACTTAATGCGATATCGTGGAACAGAGGAATGTGCGCTTTTCCCTACCAAAGTGGTTTCAGCAAGCATTTTAACCGCAGATCACATCGGCGATTCCTCCAACAAGTATTTAAATACTGCCTTTGGGTGATAAAACCATGGAATGATATTGCCGCAGATGTCATGAAGCCATTAACGATGGAACGTCCCAAAACGAAAATTAAACCCATGTATGTTCCGAAATGAGCTGGAGTGGTTGGCGGTTGGAGTCAAACTTTTTGACTCATGCAAAATTTCCCAGATTTTGTAAGTAAGCTTGGAACTGTTATAACCCACATTTTTATTCTGTGCATTTGCAGTTTTGCCTGGTACATAGGACACTGAAGGGTACAAACATATTTCCCTCTTTACATTTTTCCGGAGGTAAACCAAAAACTACGGTCAAGGAATGCGTCCAAGTGGATTTCTCCAAGGAATTCCATCGGTAGCTCCTTTTAAATCATGCCAATGATGATCTTACCAAGGCGAAATGGCGTTCTCTGTGGAGAAATCTGAAACCACGATGATCTTTAAAGACGAGGCGTTTAGGGTTAAGTCTGAGATCAAGGTTTGTTCTACGTTTAAGATAAGTGAATCTTCCCCTTTCCTGGGATTTAGTACAAGGTCAACTGTATTACCAGAGAATTCTTATTATCGTGCCTTACCGACATAACTTGTATGAAGAGAAGTTGTGGCTCACAAATCTGTTGACTAAATGGTACACAGGAGCAATGTAATTCAACAAAAAATCACACCAAGCAAATCGTATTTTAGCCGCTAATAAGCCCTTAAAAACAAATTTGGGTGGAAGCACAATAGGTGGGTCCCAATTGAATAGGTATTGTTTTTGCTACTTAGAACTTTACAATAGGTTGTTTTGTAAAGATGAAGTTCACCAGGCTGACAGTGGGATAATGGGGAAAATTATTTACAGAGCTTTCATTTCATTGGATGCCTACCGTTACTTTTATATTTTGTACGGGTTATTTTCACCTCATTTAGATTTTTATGTTTATAAATTTCGGTTTGTTATTTACTTTCACCGTTTTTCGTGCTTTTTTTGTTATTTTCATGCCACACCCATAAAACCTCTATTACCAGCGTTGGAGTAAGACAGGCTCTCGGGTTTAATCATTTACTCTGGGACACGCCTATTGTGCTCCTACCCATGATTGTTAAATGAACTGCCCATGTCCAGCAGCAGTTTTGAGTTGTGGATCGGTCGTTCCCTGCGGGTAAACCGCTAATTTTCGGTAAGGTGTAAAAAAGTCTCATATAATACAAAAATTGAATAGTAAAGTACGGTTCTGTTATAAGTGAGAACAGTGTAAGTCAGGCTGGTTGGTAAAAATAACAAAATTTCAGGTGCTAACATAAGAGGGAGGTTCAAGTTGATGTGGTCTCAACCAATGAATGAACGCTGTGGCTGTTACTAGGTTGTTACCAATTGTCCACCGGGGGCTTCGAGGGTCATTCGCGAAGACTGCTACACCACAGAGAACCATCACCGAGATTCTGTCTTCCCACACTCTCACTGTCGCTCGTACTTCGCAGGTTGTATGAAAACGTGTCATTCTGCCTAGAAGGGTTTCTGCATCCTCTTTCTACGCCCACAAAAATGTGATGAAAATTCTGCAACTCATGTTTATTTATCGAGCGCCGGTCCTTCCGTTACAATTTGAGGCTCATCGGAAAGTTTATGCTTTGCCTTAATGCATTTTGGTGATTGTTAATTGAAAGATTACCATTTCATCTTGAAAATTTAGGCAGATAGAAAAAACTGAGACAAAACAAGAGAAGATTGGAGCTGACAGCTTGCCCCATCGAAATCTATTCGATACCAATGGTACATGGTCTTGTGAAAACCACTATCCATATTAGCTTTTCGAGGCCTAGATAGATATATTTTACAAAACAAACAGGATATGACTAAAGCGAATCTAAGCTGACGGGAAGATTCGCTATGTGATCGAATTTTGTTGCCTGCCTTACGAGACTCTACCAGGTCTTACCTAAATGTTACTGTGAAAACTGTCTTCGTTTCTTAGTCTACTATAGCATTACGCAAATAACCATTTTCTGCTAAATGGAAACAGACGAAGTTCATTCCATTTCAAGTATCCAAGCAGCATAGGCTGCCCTCCACAGACTCCTCCGATACAGGAATTTCCCCGAATTTAGGACCCTGACTGTAAAAACATCGAAACTGTTGGTGGGTCAAACTGATATATATAGATCCTTAAACCTTCTCGGAGAAATTTTAGCTGTTGGGCCATCCAGTTGGCCAAATTGCAAGCAGGGTTGCCCGTCAAGAAAACGTTTGGCCGAAGGGAAAACTTGTGCTTGTGTATTTTGGGTAGTCCATGGAGCCACGCTACTGCTGTATCAGTAAGCTTAGTCTGCCACCAATCATTCAGATTTATCACCTAGTTCTGCCTCAGCCGGTTTAGAAGTCCAGTTGGCTAAATGCATGACCCGAACACGAACTGTCCTCTGAGAAAGCTCAAGGTGTTAAATTAATTTAGCCTCCCACTTTCCCGCCGACATGGGGGAAAATGACCGACCTAATCAAAGTGTGGCAGCACTCAGCGTGGTTTCATTATTCACATCTATTACGTTGAGCCTGGATCGCGATGTTCTGTGCAACTTGTTTCAGTTTGTCAAGGACCTTTTCCCCTTTCAATGGCAGTACATGCGAGCAAGTCAAAGGAACCCCGATGGGTTTGCTCCTATCCAGCCTTCTCTCAGAAGTAGGCCTACAAGAGCTGGAAAAGGTCGCTTTCACGCACTGTCAACCAGAGTTTTTGCGTCTATATGCTGAAGACACGCAGCATAATTGGTACTGGCTAAGTAACAGGCTTTCAGTACAGGCTTAATGGCATTTTCGCGATATGCAGTTCGCCGGGGAAGAAAATGAGGTTGAGCAGTTGTCTTTTATCGAGCGTGAACGCACCACGGTGAGTAGAAATACGGCTAACACATCGTAAGTCCTCAGCAATCCTAGTAACCACCTGGATGGTGCACAAATTCGGCTGTGTTAGTCCACTCTTCCGGAGGGTTAAAGTGCTCTGCAGCGAACTGAATGGACGAGTACCAGAATTACAGCATCTGTGAGACCAACCAACAAGCAAGGGCTACCCAAGGAAGGTGATCTTCCGCTATATGTATTCCCACAACGAATGAAACACAAGTCCTCCAGGACACTGTAACGTGTGCAAGCGAATAATTGAGCCAGCCAACAATAGGACGGGGTGAAAATTACTGAGGCTGGGTATCTGACACCAAATTCACCATCAAACATGCGAACATACCTCCTGCTGTCACGGGCTACGCTCATGCGGTCAAGTTACACTGCTGAGGGCGTGCTATTTCTCCTATCCCCTGCTTAAGTAGAAGGACATAGAAGAAATTCCCAGCCATTTCTCAGCCGCTGTTATGCCAGAAAGAAGTCACTGCTTCAGTTGGATCTTCGTCAACTATTGAAAGTTTCCCGCGAAGAATTTCCTAAGGCATGCACTGACGTGACAAAGTAAGGTGCTCGTGAACCTTTCGTAAAATGACGTAAACTTTCGAAATCTCTTTGTCTTTAGGCTTACAGTAGCCAAACTAATTAAATCATGGTGAGTCAGGGCACGCTCTCGACAGACTCGCATTCGGCACTGGGGAGCGTCAATCGATTATACCACGGAAATGGGTCACGATACAAAGCAGGATAGTTTGCTGTTACTTAATTGTACTTTGCACTGCTTCAATCTCGAGGACTGTACCTCTTTACACGTAACACTAGGCGGCAGCACACCTCTCCAGTTAAACCCATTCTCTTCACCAGCAACAGAGACCAAATGCGGAAGGTCGAAGAACCAATTCCATGATTTGACGGACCGTTTCAAACCAGCCATATTCGAGTGACGCCTCCAAGTGGAAAAGTACTAGCCAGAGAGCAGCAACATCGAGCTTCTGAACAGCCGGCGGATAACATGTCCAAAAACCTTATTCCCTTCCCTTCTTTTCCACACGCCGTGAGCCATGCGACTTAGACGGCGTGGACCCAGCCCAATCGCGGAAAGCATGCCTTCCTCTGTTGTTGTTGTTGTTGCAATCTCATATTCTCTGGCGATGGCTCCCGCATGACACCGAAAACTCTGGCTTATCAATATACTGGCCAGTAATTGCATCTTCATCCTCTTTTCGTTGGCTTCGTAGACAGCTTTCTGTGCGGTCATTGTTTACCTCAAGAGGCTGTTAAAGTGTCCGGAGATTATTTCTTAAGCATTTCTAAAAATATGCATTGTTAATGGAGAGTATGAGCAGAGCGTTTTTGAAGATGCTTTACCTTTTACTTATTTGACAAAAGTGAACCGGACGATGAATGCAGAACAATGAAAATGAGGCAGCCAAACCAGAAAAACAATGTTAAGCATTTGAGCCAGTGTTATAAAAAGGCAAATTCTCAGAAAACTTTGAAACGCTTCTAAAAACGACTTTAGACAACACACAGAGCTGGAAAAGGACGATCCAGGCTGCGAAAGGAAGACACCATTCGCGTCTTCTTCCGAAATTTCTCTTTAAGTCCTTTGGCTGCATCTGCCTTCTTCTACGACCTACCCTCCATTTCTGCTGGCACTGCCTGTTTTGCCCTTTCCGTCTTCACCGTCAAATCTCATTATCACATGGAAGAAAAAGAAGCTTTGGGATCTCTCTTCGGGCGGGAATAAGTAGGCTTCCAGGCTGGTTGGACCTTTGATAGCGGTAGGCGCAGAGGATCAGCTCAAGTGGTCCCAGTCTGAAATGTTACTGCTCAACTCAAGCCAACCTTCTGTGCATCTTTTCTGACAGCAGCTGTTCCTGCGCTCCTGCAACTCCTTGTTTCGAACCATTTCCCGCCTTCCCTGGCTGGCTTCCTGCGCTCCAACTGGATGACTTTGATTGACGAGCCGCAGTCCGGTGAGCTCCCTCCATGTGTTCCTGAACTTCGGCTCCTCTTGACGGAGGATATGAGCCCATCTTGAAGATGTTTCGTCCTCTCTGGCCTCCGCGGCACTGAGGCGGCGTTGCCAGGTCGGCCTGCGGCCCGATACGCGCCAGTCAGCATTCTGAGCCGCCAGAAAGACCTGCAGCAATGCAGTTAAACAGCCCGGCACCCAGCTGGAACCCCATAAGCCGGTGCCATGAAGCCGACAAAACCAAAATTAGTAATTTTCATCTTTTGGTTCACCCGCCTCACAGCCACGGAATCTGGCGTCCGCAGATTTTCCTTGGCCGGCTCTCGGCATTCCGCATGGACGGATGCATAACCTCTATAATTAGGAAATTCATTGCTACCTGTGTTAACGAACCAATTTCACCATATTTATCATTGTCTTGATATAGTGGAGGACTTCCAATGAAATGAAGCAAATATCCGATTGAGCTCTTCTGTACCACCAACGCCCACCCCAACGTCATCACCAGTACCCAGTCGAAGTAGGTATGCCGAAAGTGCCATATTTCCAATAAATCTGCTCGTTCCATGATGGAAGTTTTTGCCTAGGAAACGAAAGGCAAATGTTTGAAGAAACGAAAGTGAGGGCATGGTTAGGCACCACGTATTTGTTTGTTCACGTAGTAAATCAATGCATATATTTGCCGGGTGCGATAATGAAAGTTTAGGCCCAAACAAAGTGGATGAAGGGGATGCCGGCCAGGGGTGTCCACAGTACCCCATATCCAAAGATACACCTGTCTTACAGGCTAATGATGCAACCAAACCCAACCAAACCCACTATTCAACTCCCTAATTTAGTGTTTACAAACCGATCTGAGTGGGATCTCTCTCAGTTTGAATGACCCCAGAACTGATGCTGTTTTACAATGGAGCACACAAACAAAATACTCAGAAATGCAAAGCTGCCTGAAAGCATTCTTACTCTACCAATGGCGTGGAAATGAGATTGAGTTTATTCCTATATCTTCGGAGACATTTGTCCACGCCAGGAGTGCCCATGCCGCGCAATGAATTTCAAGGTTATGTAGAGGTAAGATGGTCGCCCAGAGATGAGCCCAAGTCGGCTTGAGGAGTTCAACGGGTGAAAGTTCAGTCATTTCCGGATGGAAGACAGGAGTTTACTTAGTGGAACAGGATGGATTGGCTTATCCCAGGCACCTGAGGATTTGACAATTCCGGCATGAGAATGAATTTCTCATAATGTCCCAACCCCCTTCAAATGCTTGACTGCTCAGGACACCTTTTGTCATGGCTTCAACAAATCATGAAGTCATCAAACGTCTTAGATACAATTTTGAAAATGCACTGAAGCCATCTAGGTAGCGTCAAATGCCCACAGCCTGCAGCCAGCTGGTACAGCACCACGTTAAAGCGAAACCGAAGACTACCAAAAGTTCCGTTCAATTTTTAGGTTTAATCAATTGACGATCAGCGTATTTGAAGAAAATGACATTCTTTCTTTTAGTACCATTGAAGGTGCATGCCGGCATCGAAGGAACTGCAGTTAAAATATTGTAACAGGCAATGCAAGTCTGCGAAATGCAGACTACTCATGGAACAGAAATAGTAAAAATGGAATAACATTTACCGTAATAAAATTGGTTTGGGAGCGTCAAACGTACGTAAAGAAGGTGAATATTTTAACTCCGTAGAAGTCTATTTAAACCTATAAGAGTGCCCTCTGGCCAAATGGATTTGGACAGGTAAGGCTAACATTTTAATAGGTGAGTTTTCAGACGTAAGCCTCTTTAACACGTCAACAGTAGCAAAATGTACCATTGCATGCTGGCACACCAAGGAACGCCTGTGAGCAAAGCAGTGAGTGTTGATTGATATGGCACAGTTCTTTTAAAGTTGGTACAACCACGTCATCTTAGCCTATCTTTCGGTGCCATTTGGAAACATTTTTCCCAGTCCACATCAATTTGAGGTGCAACTTTCTTTGGAAACTATCGCTACTATAAGGTCACTCTATTCTGTCTAGTAGTAGATGTGATGGAGTTTCACGCTGTCAGCCGCCGCACGTACGTCAAATCTAAAACAACGCTTTGAAGCGCTCGCTGCAAAAATACAAATGCTCCCAATACGAAGCCAGCACCACCAAGTTTCCTCTACCGTACATTCCATGTGGTGCCCACAAAATGCTAAGAGTATGAGCACCATGTTTAAAAACATTCTGAGTATCGTACTCATAGATAGTATTGCGTACGCTGAACATCTCGGAACATGGCACTGTTACACTGAAGGCATCTTTTAAACGAAAAATTTCAAGGTCTTTTGCATTTATAAGGTTTTTACTTAGTTGCTGGACTACCTTGGTCGCGATTAGTGGGTCCAGCTCATTTAAAACGCTGGTACACCAATTCCTGTGCTTCCAGGAAACGCTGCTGAATGAATTCCCGGAAAGCCTCAACAAGACGATAACGGTGTTAAGCTCTGTACACGGAAGCCGGCTGTCAAAAATCTTGAGGATATCCTAGGCCAGGAAAAGAAAGACAAATATGGTTTTTCGGACATGTTCTCCGCCGGCCAGCTCAGAAGCTCCATGTTGCTGCCCCTCTTGCCGTCTAATAGGGGGTCAC
This sequence comes from Schistocephalus solidus, assembly GCA_017591395.1. Lineage (NCBI taxonomy): Eukaryota > Metazoa > Platyhelminthes > Cestoda > Diphyllobothriidea > Diphyllobothriidae > Schistocephalus > Schistocephalus solidus. The sequence continues at coordinate 96,312 of WEDG01002632.1, read as the reverse complement.
CTGAATGGCTGGTTCGAAACGGTTTGTCAAAATCATGGCTGGGTCTCACGAAGCCAACGAAAAGAGAATGAAGATGCAACCACTGGCCAGTATCTTGATAAGCCCGAGTTTTCGGTGTCATGCGGGAGCCATCGCCAGAGAATATGAGATTGCAACAACCACAACAAGGAAACAGTTAGAGTTAGAGCTGTTAGAGCTAGTAGCTGTTAGAGTTAGAGCTCGTTAGAGTTAGCGCTGTCCGCTATTGGTTGGGCTCCACGCCGTCTAAGTCCGCAGTATTCACGGCGTGTTGAAAAGAAGGGAAGGGAATAAGGTTTTTGGACATGTTATCCGCCGGCTAGTTCAGAAGCTCCATGTTGCTGCCCTCTGGCTAGTACTTTTACCCACTTGGAGGCGTCACCTGAATGGCTGGTTTGAAACGGTTCGTCAAATCATGGAATTGGTTCTTCGACCTTCCGCATTTGGTCTCGGTTGCTGGTGACGAGAATGGGTTTAACTGGTAAGGTGTGCTGCCGCCTAGTGTCACGTGTAAAAAGGTACAGCCCTCGATATTGAAGCAGTACAAATAACAATTAAGTAACATTAAACTCTCCTGCCTTGTCTCGTGACCCATTCCCCAAGTGTTATAATCGATTGACGCTCCCCATTGCCGAATGCGAGACTGCCGAGAGCGTGCCTTGACTCACCATGATTTAATTAGTTTGGCTAGTGTAAGCCTAAAAACAAAGAGATTTCGAAAGTTTACGTCATTTTACGAAAGGTTCACGAGCACCTTACTTTGTCACGTCAGTGCATGCCTTAGGGAATTCTTCGCGGGAAACTTTCAATAGTTGACGAAGATCCAACTGAAGCAGTGACTTCTTTCTGACAAAACAGCGGCTGAGAAATGGTTGGGAATTTCTTCTATGTCCTTCTACTTAAGCAGGGGATAGGAGTAATTGCATCCCCCTCCTGTAACACAGATTGTTTTACGCTAAATTCCGGGCAGGTACATATTCCCGTGTCCTGACCCAAAAACTAACACCACCTCAACGTTACCTTAACCCTAAACCTAACACCAACCTTAACCGTAACCCAAAAAACCATAAGCTGGAACGTAGATCAACGGCGTTATCATTCCCGTGCGCCGCGGAAGGCAGCGGAGCCTTACCAGGTGCTGTTTCAATTGAAGGTTTCCAATGTGATGGGATTCCGACTAAGAAACCCGTTCCTTAATTAGTTTAACAATACAACTAACGGCTAACATTTTCATCGGCGGCTCAAATGTCAGAAAGCCTACTGTATGGCATTCGTTATATTTTACCCAATGGGCCTATTTCAGTCTTACACATACTATCATATTTGGTAAGCCAACCAGCTCATTGTGTGACAAAAGCGGTAAATTGTGTTGTTTCCCTAGTTTATGTGGCTTCCTTGTGGGCAGCATTGACAAACAAACCCTCAAACCTGAGGAAGCGCACGTCACACTCACCTTATAACGCGAGCAGTGTATAGGAGACGGCTAATTTATTCTATCGTGAATTCACACCACTGTTTGTGTAACTAGTCCTTGTACTGAAGGTGACAGTAGCTATCTGCTATCCACAGACTCCTGGAAGCACACGTTTTTTTCTAATCGTAAACACATTTTAGAATTTTGGTAAACATTTCACGAGATAGCACATCTACTGTAATTTATATTTTGGCAACTTATCTGGCCGAACGCTAAGCCTTTAGCCCCATCTTGTGACATAGCACTGAACTTGGCAAATTGGGAAAGCTAAGTTTCCTTAATTTCTACAGGCACCTGGAAGAGTGTTTCCGCGTCAAATTGAGCATTCAGAAGGGACCTCTTCGGCTCAAGATAGGCCATTATTTGATATTCCGACATCCGATAAACCGTGAGATTTTGGTGTAAATTTAACGTCCGTTTTAATTCGAGCTTCAGATCCTTGTAATTAATTTCAGTTTTGTCACCCATTAATCGCCGCCGGGCTACCTGTAATGAAAACAAAATATTGATGAGACCTTTTTGTGATACATGTAATTCTAAAAATTTGAATAGACAAAAATTATAGTCGACTGAAAGCAGTCTATTTCATTACCAGTCTGGAGACCAATTCCTTCCTGGTTTTCATACCTTAAGGAGACTCTGAACTGTCCTTCTGCATGAGGAAATTGATACATTTAGTGACAACCAAGTTCTCAGACATACATACAGGTGCCAAGCTAGTAGTAAGGCCTACAAGAAACCAAAGATGTTATTGCACAAGGGAGGGCCTGGGCTGATATACATGGCTGAAAGCATTTCGACGATAAATTTCGGAGTCGGGACTTCATCACGACGTGTAATAAGCTTTCGCGGTTGTCTTTCGAATGACCGAACTCTACGCTATGCGGTTTAAACCTGAACACTTCATTGACGCATAGTAGCAGTTTCCCAACGGTTACATACTTGGTACATTCAATTCCATAGCCAAAATACTTTCCAACGTTATTAAGGGATCTATATTTTTCATTTGCGACGCTATTGTGACCAATAGGGAATCCAAGGGCATTTGCCTACCTTTTGCTTAATAAAAAGATCGCACTCCTTGCATGTTCGCTTCCAACACAAAAACACGATGATAGAACTCAGCTCCTTGTGGCGTTTGTAGTTCCAGTCCACCGCATTTCTCACTGTAATGGTGTAGGCGCAGAGGATTGTGAAAATGTTATACTCTTCGCGCGGACACTGCACTGCGATCACGGGGGTTTGACAGTTTCAGAATGGTGTTTTGTTTGACAGTTAAGGCGACTTGAGAAGGTCATCGCTCGGTGGGACACGTCCGAGACGTTAATCACATCGAAAACGGTAATTTCTGCATCCGATGACGACGGCGAGGACGTGAGGTGTCCTCTTTTTGGTCAGTTGGTAACTGGCTTATCTGCAATAAAGTGCATACTCAGGGCTGCTACGAAGAGTCAGCTGCCAGGTTGCGGAGATTGTCAACGGCTAACTGTTAATTTGTGTTCTCTATCCTCTAGCCACGTCCAACTTGCAGACGGCACCCTTCCGGATACTCAAATAAAAATATATATCAATAACACGCATCAGCAAGGCACGTTTCTAGTGAAGCTTTCATATGCAAAGTTGCCGCATCCCACAGTGACAAATTATGAGGTAAATAGGACGATAGAAAGAAAAGACGATCTAAATCCACCAGCCCGTTCGACCGTCACTTTCGATGAGTTCCATCGGATGCCCCACAACCGGATGGATGCAGTGACGGTGAATTGTGTGTAAATTAGTTTATTGTAATAGAAGACTTGTGCAGCATCTAATGCACGCTCTCTTCCCCTCAACTTCTTGGGCCCAGTGTCGTGATAGATTCAAGAAGACCCGTGGCTGGGAGGAGGCGCAGGTGGATGGCGAGGCGTGGCCAAGTCATGCTATTACACCCCCCCTCCTATGTGTGGCATTTTTTTATTGTGCGCATTCCAAAGAACGCTTGTCGTGCCCTAACCTGACCTCCACCATGCTGGTCCAGCACATTAACCCCGCTAAAGTTGAAAAGTTCGTCTAGGCCACCTACGGGATTGCATGTCGCCTCTGCGAAGGAGTTTAAAAATTGTGGTGAGGTGTGAGACGTTGCGTAGGGGATGTAGTGTTCGAGGTTTGACTGCTTCGTTAAGGTGGCTGGCTTGTGAACCAAACGTTGGAGGAGATGATTTGTGCGTGTTGTCGTCGTCATTCACTGTTTTTAGTCCGAGCGAGGATATACTGCCTTCAAACTGGACTTATTGACTAACCTGGCTTTAAACACTAGCTACAAGTGCTATGACACGATTTAAGCTCTCTGGTAGATGAGTTCCCATCCACCAATGTTAATCCTCTCGATTGAAATCGACATGAAACTGAGCCCATGGCTTAATGGTTAGATTGGTGCACTTCTAATCAACTGGTTGCGTGTTCAAGCCCCCGGTTGGTGTAATATATGGGGCCAGCTGAGGACGGCTGGTAAGTCAGAGATGGTCATTCCAGGCCGTAATGTCTTTGTTGGTATCTTCAGCTCATTCTTTTCTCACTACACATGCAGTTTTAACAGATGGGGAGACAAATGCCCGCCATACGCACCAGCCAGTCGATGCAGGTACTGGTTTGCAGCAGATGGACGTTGGACACAGCTTCACGAAGCCACAGTTGAGAGTGGAGCGGCACGTGGCCTTTTCACACACAGCTCGGCAACCTCTGGATAATCTTTAGACACCCTGAATAGCCTAGAAACCAGATCTTATGCAAATTACTCTTGTATACTTACGACAATTGCGTGTGTCGTCATCGCTACCATATATAACGCAAAAATAAGAAAATGTAAACCTGAGTACTATTCAACTAGTAAAAACTAAGGCAAACTGGCATGAAAGTTTGGAAAACGGTTGCTTTCCGATCAATTGTTTCTTGACTTGCTTTAAAAATTGCCAACAGGCAAGGTTCAGGAAACCGTTCAGGAGGAAAAGATGCGATCACTGGAACAAGAAAATTACAAGCATGACGTTTTGGATTCTCACTCGAACATGTCATCAGAGACAATCGCAGATAAGGGCACAAGGTGCGCAGTATTTATAGAACGTAGGAGCCACTCGATTACATGCGTACTGCAAGTAGCAGTTCCTGTGATCTCCGCTGGGGGTAGTAATTGATGCTATGATGTCTTGTGCCATATCTGTGACGGTCTCTTATGATGGGTTCGAGTGATAATACGAAAAGTCAGGCTAATAAAGAGCGATCGCATGTTCTCCTCCTAAACACACCGGTTTATGAACCACACTGATAAAAAAATAGGCTGCAATTTTGTGGGCTGTCATTTTGCCTTGGGTGTTACGTACCCCTAAAACAGACATTGACCATCTGATCAACCGGAAAGCTTATGCCAATGTTATACTTAGTATTCTTGGATTTGGATGATTGCTTTTTGAACCTTAAGCTTGAAAGGATGCACAGAAGAGACTGCATTTACGAGACTGTAACGGCTTCAGTTACTAAATAAACATATCAGTAAACAAAGTCCACCCCCTTGTCTTTGTTGGTAATGTCATTCTGTGTATAATACTAGCCGATGTGTGGCTGCTGGCAGGGCTCGAGATCGAACCTCAAGACAGAATTGAACGAGTGAGTTCCACAACCGTTCTGCCTTGAGGCTCACTCTCGAGCCTCGCCAGCGGCCGCAGAGCACGTAGCCTTGTAGATAGATGAACATGAATCCTCATATAATTCACACTCACTTACCTGCCGATAAAGATCTATGACGCCATTCGAACACTGAATGGAAGATGATTCCGAAGCCCCGTTTGTGGTTGGTCGCGTATCTGGACATACCTCGCAAATGTCATCGGGGGTGTTTGGATCCGCAAAAGTGTTCGGTGGGCAGACCTCACACTAAGAGTCAACAGCAAAAGTCAGTGAATCCTCGAGGAGGATTACAGGCAAAACACACTACTACCTTGCTTTTAGTAGATCGTTTTTTACATTAACTTTGACCCAGCTTAAAATTTCAAAATGCGAATGCGGTGGACGTAGTGTTCCCTGGAATATTTTTGGTTAAATTCGATGTGCCCCCATATATTGCTTAGGGATCCTGTTAAAAAGGAACGTCGACCAAAAGTGCAAGTTTGTGCGTTTCCTCTTATGTAATTCACATGAGCAGCTTTGCGGTACCGGAAAATATTAGGCTCTGCCTGTGTAAATCAAATGCGTTTCGGTAGGAAAAATATTTATTTTCTAGAATTCATAAGCTATTAGGGCTTAATAAATTATTGTTTGCAGTAGATTGTACCTCTATTTATGACTCTGATACAAGGCGAACCCATGGCGAGTTGAAGTTCCTTTCGCACTTTCCATCTTTCCTTAGAAGATAAAAATGTCGAAATAACTTATACCAACAAGGAAATGAGGAGCATTCTCAATTGGTTGAGAACATTTGACGTTGATTGGACCAACGATCAGACCCTGCCTATTGCCAACCGATACAGAACCATAAAAGAGGGTATTATTAGCAGGCATACATGGTTCAACTATTTTTTTGCATGTTGACGATTGGATATATGGTCACGCTTGGTTTAGACTTCCATGAAATACTCACTTATACCATCTGGGTAGACTTAACCCCCTACCCTTTCGCTCATTCACCATCTCGCCGTCCTCGAGGGTGACATTTGATTAGCCCTAGGAATCCACTAAAAGATTGAGCGGACTGCGCTGCGGTGTACAACTGATGGAGCGTGCGATCTGACAGTTACGAAAACTGGGTCCATACCTTTGCCATTTGCCACAAGCCTTACATGGAGGGATACGGATTTTGCAGCGACTGCCGTTAACTCGCACGTAGATTTGGGATGATATGTAGTCGTACTGGCTTACACGGTCTCAAGCATTTGTGTGTCACTTGCCATATTTACGATGGCCTTCTATTGGAAATGTCCACATTCCCAAAAGATCCAGCCAATTTACCTGGAAAGCACGTGCATGCGCGTCCTGGTTGCGTGCTGCTTGCTTGCAGCAGCAAGCAAAAGGGACAGCGACATTTTATTGGCTCTGGCCGCTCTGGACCTGATTATGGTAAGTAGGCGCTCACCGACCGGTTACAGGACTCACTCGTCCCGTTGTGCCTTGGGGCTCACTGTCAAGCTCCGCCGGCAGCCGCAGAGCGGCAGAGTACTGATTGTTGTGAAGACTGCCACGCTCCTCCCCACATGGTCTTTGGCATATTAAGCGATTATTTGACGAGTAAGTGTCCTTTCACGTTGGCAATTGCACCACCTGTGCCCAGGTGAACGGATGTCTTGTCGCAGTTGCATGGCCACCACTCAAGGCTTGTCGTTGGATGAACGTGCCGGCACTAACAGGTAGCATAATCAGCCCTAAGCGCAGGCAAGCCTTATTTGTTAACAAGCACTTATAAGAAATACACTAACGAGAAGCACCCGATAATGCTACATAGCCCCGGCCCAGCGCCCATATTTCATCAGTGGCCCTACGAAGCCGGGCTCAGCACGGCAGCCAAATCCAGGTAACCGTCCTTCGCCGGCAGGCAAAGGGTGACGAGATTATTTGACGGTATTGCTCTACTGCCTGCACTACTAGCCGCTGTGCGGCTCTAAAATAGTGCGGGGCTCTAGAGTCAACCCCAAAGCACAACAGGACGAGTGAGTCCTGTAACCGATCGGTAAGCGCCCAACTGCCATTGTTAATATTCCCGATAGAAACCGGCAAGACAACGAGCTCGTGGCGCAGTGGGTAGAGCGTTGGACTTCTGCCCAACAAGGCCGCGAGTTCGAGCATCGGCACCGCAGCACCTGGGGTTGGGTGTGGCTCGCTGATAACGGCTAATAAACCAGAAATGGCCATTTCAGTCTCCATTGTCTTTGTCGGTTATAGCATTCTGTCTATATCACTAGCTGATCTGTGGCTGCTGGCGGGGCTCTAGAGTCAACCCCAAAGCACAACAGGACGAGTGAGTCCTGTAACCGATCGGTAAGCACCCAACTGCCATTGTTAATATTCCCGATCGAAACCGGCAAGACAACGAGCTCGTGGCGCAGTGGGTAGAGCGTTGGACTTCTAGTCAAAAGGTCGCAGGTTCGAGCCTCAGGTGGGGCGCCTGCTGGAGTTGGATATGGCTGGCTGATGATGGCTAATAAGCCCGAAATCGCCATTTAAGCATCCCTCGTCTTTGTCGATAATGGTCTTCTGCCATGACGACGGTGTCCGACGTGTTTGCTCTTTCGAACTAGGCAATTTCTGAAGTCATTGCCTTCTCCACCCCAAAAGAGAGCACCTTTTGAAGGGAGTGACATCCAATCGCATAAGTTGTAGAATATACTTCAGGTCATCTTCCTACTTAACAAAATTTGTGACTCGTGGTAGAATAGGTAAGCCTCCTGTGATTAATCAACAACTCTTCTTATCCCCTCACAGGGGGAGGGGCTAGAGCAGAGGCCCTAAAAATTTATGGTAAAATCCGCCCTCAGCAAACTGGCCGTGGATTTTAGGCATAAAAATGCGATCAACCAATACGCAAAACAGTCACCCCGTTCCCGTAAGCAGCTAGCGTAAAACTGGTCATGCTGGCAGCCTAGAATTTTCGTAGCCTTTTAGAAACTACAGCATTAAACGTTTCGGAAAAGAGGACAGCTATGGTCGCTCAAAAACTGACTCGCTGCAAGTGACAATTGCGGCTCTTGGTGAGTCGCATTTATTCGAACAGAAAACTGGAGGCAGTGGGCGTCAATGACAGCTTTTTCTGGAGCAGACGTCCAAATGAACAACGACAAGTCGCCGGAATCTTTTTCGCCACCAGAAACTTTTGTTCGCAAAACTATGAGGCTGTCACTCTGCGAAATAAAGTTCACCAGCATCGTCAGCAATAACAAACTCCGTTGACCTGTGGCTGCTCCAAACAACTGTGCCGAAGGCGGATAAACTGGTTGGCTCTGGTCACCCAAATACCTACGTCGGCAGGGATTCTGCTGCCTGGGAGACTGTGAGCAGTCTCCATGGGATCGGCAGCCGCAAAAGCAATAGGTTTTTCACACTGTAAGCCAGTTCGTAACACTATCAACAAAATCTTCCGCCTTAGGATACGGGAAGAGTCTACGTGGATAATAGGCTATGTCGTAGTAAGTGGGCATAATAGGACTGATATACTAGTGGCTAAAGAGATATGTTGTGTCGAATACTGGACGGATAACTCTTATGTCAACTCCAAGATGAGGCTTGATAGTTTGGAAGACAGTTATATTTTAGAAGCTACATTAACTCCAGACTGGAAAAAGCACAATCCCTCGAAGCGCATAACGAGGGGAGGTCTGCGATACAATATCAACTATTGCCATGGATGCCCTCGTTCACACATGATGAAAGCACCAGAACGGGTTTGATGAGCATGACGCAGAACTCCGCTCATCTAGAAGAATAGGTTGCAAGCGACCGACACCACCAACGGCAGCATTGCCAAAAACCGCATCCTTCTGCCGTCGAAGTCTAGTACAGCTCTGATGAAGGGGGGTTGCAAAACGATCGAGGGATTTCAGGATGTGCCCGATCATCAAGGTAGTCTACGGTCCTCGCGCAAAGTAAACTGCGCCAATGCTGAGTCAGGATGACAGGAAAGTTACATATGCTGCAACGCTGGACTTCATTTTGACGGGCTTTTGAAATTGATCCGCCATCTTTTCTGCTCTCCATTCGCATGTGAATCCTCTTATATGTACGTCGATTGGCCTATTTAACGCATTATATACTTTTTTATTTCTCCGAAAAACAAAAAAATGATATCCTCAGTGCACGACGCTGGCACTATTTTGAAGCAGTCCAAATTGATCAATATTTTGAGACACATTCAAGGACGATCCTTCACGGTGAATGGAGGACCTTTTTGCTGAAATATTTGGAATTTTACTGTCAAAATAAAGCGTTGCTCTCTCTCTCACTCAAGCACTTCAACCGTCTCCTTAAACAACCATTCAGAATCTGAAAAGAACCTACCAACTGACTTCCTTAAATGGACGTCAATGATGACCTCGAACTTCCGTATTACCTCCCTGCTTCAATACCCTGAAAATCCTCTTTAGCGGGGAAGCAGCAGGAGCCGACATGATTGCAGACAAGGCCTACAATACAGCGGCCCGCAAATCTTGAAAAAGCACAATCCCCTGTGCCGAATATAAAGCTATAAGGGTGTAGTGGCCCGACTCCGTGCGCAGGTCGCAAAGCCGAACCTCTCACGATTACATACACGTGTTGGCAGTTCAAACCAGCCAATCGCCTTCCCGGCTGACTCAAACATTGCCTCGACACTGGCTCGTATGTCGAACAGCACTGGACGCGCCCTCATCTGGCTGCCAACTACTTCCAACCCACTCTCCGATAGGTCTGTGCAGAATACACCACCCTTCCAACGGGCGTCCCACTTCTTCTCTTCTTATACGGAGCCGAGCCTAAAGGTCGTAGCGGCTGGGGTCTCCCTAATAACTTTAGCTGCTGCGATAAGGACACATTTTGCAAGACCTTCAGGACGCCACCATTGAGCACGTCCACAAGGGAAAGGATATAACGACAGCTCTGTGATAAATTTGGAGGCGTCTTCCTTCTCAACATTGCAGATACAAGCTTCGTCCTATGGCGAAGCAGCATTCCCTGCGTAAAATTCGGAGAACCCAAGCTGTTTCTTAAATAACTACCGAACCAGTGGCGATAGTACTTTCCGTAGTTTGAGAAAAACCCAATTCGATCAGGGATAGACAACGCTGGTTTAACCCGCAACCAGGTTAAAGAAACTCGAGGGCTAATCAAGCTACCTCTGTAAATTTCTCACAAACAGACGGAAACCAGGCTTTACAATAAGCAGGGGAGAATTAAAGATACCTGAATAGGTGGTATTTTGCCAATATACTGGCCGGGTGGACAGCGCCGTTTCTTGCCCTGCGGCCGCAGCGTCGAATTGACCCAATCCTCGCTCAGTCGCACCGCCTCACCGCGAGGGCCTGCACGTGTGCACCATCCAACCACCGGTCGAAATTGGATTCGAGCCAGTGATTGGCCCGCCATCATTGGTGCGGGCTTGAAGCGACAGGTATGGCTAAATGTTGGTGGCAAAAACACGGTCAACTTATAATAAAAGAAATGGCTTTTAAGTAAAGGATTTATTTTTCTTCGGGTTTAAGTTATCAACTTACAGGTTAAGTATTCACACGTTAAGAAATCCATTGTACTGGTTTCCGTGCTACTTCCTGCGAGGGGTCTAGCTTGAGTCCCAAGTTACAAATTGACGGGCGCGTCCCGTAATCTGATGAGTGAACGCCGCTCCTACGGTAGATTACAGCCGACAGAATAAAAGCTCTGTGGGTCGCTTGTAGGAGGTTGAACTACTTACCGCTCACTGACCAAAGATCCCAAGTTGCAATGCCAGGTAATCTAGAACTGAAGTTGAGCTTGCCTAGCTGACGATGGCTACTAAGTCAGAAATGGTCATTTCAGTCTACCCTGCCTCCATCACTTCCCCTTTCCATAACCTGATCGGTGTCGGGCTTCCACAATATGCTAGCCATTTCAGATCTGTTAGCCATCCTCAGCCAGAATTACCCAAACTCGGGTTGGTGGAACTTGACCTCCTAACCACCGTTTTAGGTAATCGAGCGCGTTCTTAATTCCCATGCCCTACCATTGAGCGACGAACCCACACGTTTTTTAGTTGCTATCGAGGATAATTACTATAGTAAGAAGTACATTCCCCAGTCATCCCTTTGCATTTTGCGACTCAAGCTAGAGCCCTCGCAAGCATTCACGAAGCGATAATTAGGCGAAAAAGTAAGTTGAGAGACACCACTCAGTCTCGGCTGTAAACGTTCGACGGCGGTCAATTTAAATCCAAAAATGTTGCATCAAGAGTGTAAAATTTTGGACTCTGAAGATGAACAGCTGCATCAGAGTCTATTAAGTTGCAATGTTTGCTAGCGAGGAGGCAGTAGGAGACAGCCTGTAGTTTCTGGATGTGAACGTTCAAAGGCTAGGCGATAGTAGCCTCTCAAATAAAGTTTATATTAAAGGATTCAATGCTGATATCAGCGTAAACTACAGAAAGAACCACCCTGCAGTTAAAAAAGAAGCTGCTTCCGAACTCTTTTCCGCCAGGCCTGCCATTAATGCAGTAAGGATTATCGCCTTAAGAAAAAAACAAGCTTGCCTGTGTCGGTTTTTTTGATCTAACGGATAACCGCTTACTTTTGGGAAGAACTGTCTCAGGTGTCAGACAGTCACAAGGCTTCATGACATTTGAGCAATCTTGGACATCCTCGGATGCAATGCACCAACAATCCAACAATTCTAAATTCAACGTCAAATTCTGCCAACCCTCTTTCGAACCCCCCACCCTCACCCCTATGATCGTTTCCATTACTCCCACCATCAAATAGACCACATCCCAATACTCATCGCCTGTTACCCCCACCACCGCAACCACCACCACTTTTGCCTTCACTACAACCACCACCACCATCAGCAATGTGGACTCTCTCCTAAACTGTCCTCAATGCGACTGCACAGTCAGCTCACGCATCGGCCTGGTCGATCACTTGCGAATCCATCGTACAGAGACTGGTGAACCAGTGCCTATAGCACCAACACACAGCAGAGATCGCCGCCTACACTGCCCTCACTTTCCTCGCGAATTCACTCATCGCATGGGCCTATTCGGTCATATGCGCATCCGTGACAGCGGAATTCACCACAATGTTGACAGCACCGATACACCATGCACGCCCTCCACTCCTGCCATTCTTACTGTCACTGCCGGCCCCCCCCCCCCCGTACTACGCGTAGCATCCCCCAGCCCCTCCCGATTTCTCCTGCCCACACTGCACCCGTAACTTCAACTAGAGCATCGGCCTGGTCGGTCACCCGCGAATCCATGGCGCGGAGGCTGGTGAACCAGTGCCTGTGACTCCGACGTAAAGTCGCCACACCCACCTTCACTGCTCTCAATACTCCCGCACGCGAACACATCACATGGGCCATTAGGACACATGGCCTCCACGAAAACCTTCGGTAAACCACCGGAGGCTAAGCCACATCAGCGCACACTGCCTACACCAATACATAGACAACACCCTCACAATCATCAGGTACCTGAGAATATCAGTTTCCTAGAAACTGTGGCTTGAAAGGCTGCCAATCTGACGCTTACACCAGACCACACCGTTGGCCCAGTGTATTTGCTGTGTGTGTTGTGTGGCCGACCAGTGGACTGGGATTCAGACGGTGATGGCTCCTAAAAATCCCATGATTAAGTAAATCCTGGCGTATGCGTTATGGGGGGCAGGTCGTGCTGTGGCGCGTGAAGACAAGTACGCCGACCCGTCGGCCAATGTGCCCACTCCCACATCAAACAACTGACCGGCTCGAACGGTGGCCTGATCGTCGGGGTGGGGGAGAGAGTGGGGTCAAAAGTTCAGCACATTTTCCTCACTATAAACAATCTGACGCGCTTGAAACTATCACGGTGAGCTAAAAGCCGTGGCTTGGAAGGTTGCCAACTGACGGGAACAATCGGACCGCGTGGTCAGCCCAATGTGTGTTTTGTGTGAAGTGGCTTATTGGCAGATAGAGAGTAAGGTTGCAATTGCTCCTTCTTAATGTGGCCTTTATGGCACTCCCACTCCGTGGGAACCGAGCCAGGTGTGGTGGTACGCCCAGGGGCGGCTCCGACCGCGCCAGCCACCTGTGCCCTCTCCTGCATCCGGTCTTCTTGACTCTGTGATAGCGCCCGGCTCAGCTCAGGGAGGAGGAGAGAGCGCGGTAGATGTAGTGCAAGGTTACTATCACTTTAAACTAATTCACACGCAAGTCACCGTCCCTGCGTCACAATTTCGTGGAGCATACGGTGGACCTCATCAAAATCGACGGTCAAAATCGCGTGGGCATGATTCAAACGTCGTATTTAAAAACAAAATATATAAGTTTACATCTTCTCTATACTGGGTAAATCATCCTAAGATTGTCTCAATTTTTTGCATCATTCAAGAAGTGGCGTTGTATATGAGCTTTAAAGACAGATACTTTGCTGTGAAATATGTGAAAAAAGATCCTGAATTTTAATTAAATTAAAAAAGTAAGGAGAGAAATGCTAAGTTGCATGTGCAGTATTTATTCACTTGCATAATTTATACCTACAGCTGCAAATATACGTAACGAAAAGGCCTTAAGTGTTAGCCGGTATTCGGCTGTCTGTGTTTGAAATGTTTCTTGCTTGTTCGTCGTCAGGAGGTCACGAGGGCTTCAGATGGGAACTCAATGACCAAACCAAATACCTGGCACGTCCCACTTAAAGCCACGCGTAGAGCCAAACTACTGTAGCGCCTTCAAACTCTGGTGCCCCGGACGCGCTAGAGGTCCTGTGATCCCAGTTATCCAGCTGCTGGGCAATGCACGCATAATGCCACCGGGAGAGCCAATCAGAGGCGCCTAAAAACTGATATCACCCAATTAACTGCTCAAACGGACACTGACTGACCCTCATGTAACTTATTCACTCTCGCCCATATTACCTTTTCGGAACAAGTTGACAGCCGATCAAGAGGCACATGTACGGTGAAATTGGAGCAAGTGTCGTACGTGAAGCCATTTCCGTGTCAGTCCTTGAGTTGATTAGCCAGTTTAGATAACTGACTAGGAGTATAGTAGACATGGTACCTTAAAGAAATGTTAACCAGCATTTCAGAATGTTTTTTGGATTAGAAAAGAGGATAAGGTTGGAACTTATAAACATGCAGCATAATCCGTTGATAATTCAGTCAAATCCGGCTGCCGCATTTCAGTGCGGTTCTGTTCGGCCACGTGCAAACAGTAAACTCTCTACAAAATGATTATTTGAGTAGTTTAGATTTTCGATCCCAATAAATTTGCAATACCCTTATAAATTCAAATATATTTCATAGAAAACAATGAATGGAAATATTTATCCTTGCAATCTTTTGGTAGCGACGTAAGCCTTCTTTTCAATGTAAACTTAACGAAGGGTTTTCTTCGGTTTTAAAATGTTTGTTGCTAGGAGATATTGAAATGCTGATTCATAGAAAATCGTATCTGTCCGTTTATTAATGCTGCTTGTAAAGTTAACAACGTAATCCACACACTGCAAATGTTAACGAGGCGTATATCACCTCTTAATTAAGCTTAAAAAAGTAGGTTTTCGTTGCATGGAAAATATAAACCTTCGAGCTGGGAAACTCCGAATGCAACAGTAACGGCAGGTCAGGTTGAAAAGTCGTCGGGCACTGAAAAAAAATTTGAATACCAAACTTACCCCCTAATTTTGGTATAAAGTTCGAGGAAAAAATAATTTGCTTAAAATAAAAACAAAACTATTTTCAGAATTTTTTCTGTGAAAGATATTTGCATTTATAAGGGTATTGAAAATCAATGAGTAAAAAAGTAATAATTAAAGGATCAGTTATGAGGGATTGCAGGTTCCAAAAAGTAGGTTGGTTAAAAGCCGCGCAACTTCGTCAACGAGCGCATGCGCAAACAAAACGAGCGAAAAATCGCGCCGACCCCAAATGTTGGCGAGTGATTCCATGCGTCCAAAACCTCACTGATGCTAAAAGCTGCCTTTTTGCACCACTTTGAGTTATAGTGGCACACAGACCAGAGGCTACAATTCAGCCAAAAGGACCCACTGCCACGGTAAGAAATATCTGAAGTCGTGTAGTAGATCGGGGCCGTTTCGGTCACAAAACATTCGTCGGAGAAACTGGAATACAATTCCGCATGCCAATTGCCGAACACCTGCCAGCAGTGCGGAGAAATGACGCTAATTCTCAAATCATTACTCATTCGGCGAGACCCAACCACACATTCAAGATCGATGAGACCAAAGTTCTCGCTAAAGGTGACAATTGCGTGAGCCACGAGTTTCTTAAATCGTGGTTTACGGGTCCACAGTGCAATGACATCCTCAAACTATGTTCGGTTCTGAAACTCAGTTTGGTCAAAGCCATCCACCACTCGTGGAGCGGTGCAGGCGAACACATTTTCCAACGCCAATGCTGGTGAGTCAGATGGCCGTGCAATCTCATGTCAACCTCCAACACGGGTAATGAAACTTCAGCAGATAACGACCCGCATGCCAGCCATCAAACAGTAAGCGCACCGGAGGGTAGCATAACGATTGCAACTTATAAATACTGGAACTCCCGAAAACTCTTCTGATGCTATCTCAGAACATGGGTTCGAGTTGGAATCAAAAACGTCCCGGGCCTTGCATTTTCGTTTGCATTGATAGCGCAATTTCCATTTTACTCAACTGTGCACAAAAGGACTTCCATCCACGTTCCTGAATCAAATCTCTTAGGCAGACCATTAGCGGCACTGTAACTGCCTATTTGCTTAATGATCTATGCAAAAACAACAAAAAGAGTCAGATAAAAAAACACCCTGGCAGAGAGCTTGTAATAATCCCCCATATTTATGCAAACAAGAAAAAGAGTCACCTGAGGAAGAATATTTTTGAGTTCTCTTCACAGTTAATGGTCATTCCGGTACTTGAGTCGCGGAAGGTTGTCTTTGTGCACTGGTCGAAGTCTAGATGGATTGATAAACCTTTGCGATAATAGACCAAATCTTACCAGTTCAACCAAAAATGTCAAAATTGTGCCAGATCAACTAAAGTAAAAATATGGCGGGCTGATGGAGGGGTGGCGGGTATCATTTGGCTTCCGTGAGCTTGGGTAGTTCCCCTTCCGGTCGTGCTGGGGCCTTCATGTCTGGTATCAACATATGCAGACTGAAGAGGCAGGCATCGCACGATGCCCCATGTGGTAGCTTTATTTCTGTGTCAAACGTGTTCGTAATACCTGGCGATTGGATGGATGTACGACAACCACACCCGTGCTTCATTACGTTCCTGTCAATCACGCCCAAGTTGAGCACGTGGTTAAGCGGGGTAAGTGAGCGATGTGCACCGCCACCTGTGATCTCCAGTCCGATCTCCACATCGTTAGGTGGCGCTGTTGGGTCGAAGAGCGTGGGTTAAATATATTTGCTTCCTGCCAACTGCACTGTAGCCAGTTGATAGTATGCGATCACTCTCTGGCCGTGTGATGTTTGAACGCATTATGTAGCGGCACATCGCTTGCGGGCAATTCAAATATTCGGTGAACTTGTGGCCAACCAATATTATCGCTATGTCAGACATCCTTGTTCAAGACCAACTGTCCCAAGGACATGCAGCATCGCAGCGAGCGGTTACATACTCGCTGATCTGTAGAAATATGGCCAACTTCCACTCGTACTAAAACATGTGTCCTGCTTGGCTGCCCAAACCCCACTTAACATCCCACTCTTCGACCAAAGCCACACGACACGACAGCCCTCAGGTATGGCAACGACAGTTCGACCGTCGTAGTCCGACGATGTCCACCACATGCTCCACAGAAGGGTGGTATACGGACGGTGACTTGCACGTGATTTAGTTTTAAGTGATAGTAGACTTGCGCTGCAGCTACCGCACTCTATCCTCCTCCCCCACCTACACCCGGTGTAAAGACAGACTCAAGAAAACCGGAGATGGGAGAGGACGCAGGAAGTTGGCGCGACCGGGGTCCCTAGGCCCTAGTCGCCTCTAGGCGTGCTTCCACAAACCCTCCCCACATTTTCGGCATTTGTAATTGGTACGCCACCCGAATAACGCATGCCATGCCCTGATGTGGGCGATCGCAATATGGGAGAATGCTTCCATGACCGAAGCTTAGTCTTGCAGGGCTGCAGGACATGCAAATCACTGGGTATCTCGCAAAGCCAAGAAAACCCTGGGTTACGTAGTTGCGTTGAGATAAATAGGTATTCCTCGTCACTCCAAGCCATCTACGCCCTCCAACTCTTCAGAAGCGCGCCTGTGTTCAGTTTAAATGGAACAGCTTGACCTATGGGGTGAACAAACTTTTTGAAACGCAGATTGAACACCTCAAGAATGTAGTAATTGGAGTTATATTATCTGCGAGGGGCCTCGCAACAAATGTCTTTAATCAGAAACCAGTTTGCACTTCGGTGGTACTTCTTCGTGCACGAGACGACTAATGCAGTGCAACAGATATCAAACTGACTGACCACAACCCCGCCAAAATCTCCAAAATATCTCGACTTTAAGTCACCCGAATGCCTAATTCAAGGTCCAGATATAAATACTGGAATATTTCGAGGACGTAACCAGTGGTTATCTATAACGACGTACGGTCAACCACCCCCATCTACTAACCTGACAAATGTACACTCATTTCTCGCTTCGTCTCCTACACCTGCACCAGGATGAAAGAATTCTGTTCAGTTTGGATTCTGGAGAACCTGTGGAGCCGTTTCGTTGGTCCTCACAAACCACCAACAGCTAATGAAATGACAAGAAATAATTACGAGCTTATGAACTGCATTTGCGATGAAAAAAGTAATGAACTCCGTCAATTAAATTGTTCACCATCTCTTCAGTGCAGTGCTTTCGCAATGCTGACTAAGACTTATCTTGACGAGCTGCCTGAAATAAACAACCGACAGGACAACAGCCCGTGGCTCAATGGTAAATGGTTCGTTTCAAATACTTATTGTCGTGTGTTCGAAATTCATGTGGTCTACACGTAAGATTGGGCATGACTGTCTGATTACGGCTAATAAGCTATGAATGGACATTTCGGACTCATTCGCCTTTGTCGGCTCCAAATTATCAACATATGGTACACGTCGCTATGAAATAGTCTGCGAGGGCTCTGAAGTGAGTTCCAGGGCACAACGAAACATGCAGGTGCATGAAGCAGATCGATGAGCCGCACACTATCATCATATTTTCGACCACAACCGACAAAATAACATGCCCGTGGCTCAATGGTAGAGCTTTCGACTCAATTACCAAAGGTTGCGGATTCGAATCCCAGGTGATTTACACTTGTGTTTGGGAATGACTGACCCTCTCTCTCATTTTCACTAAGTACGCGGTGGTTACGAGCGGGAGGGGTAGAGCTGTTGGCAGCCCGAATAACGCCTGCCATGCCCTGATGTGCCTCCCATGTTGGTTCGCCACATCTACCACATGGCCCGTTTAAATTGCACAACATACCCAACACTCACCCATGGGATAACACTTAACTTGCTCCGCAAACATATTTTAGCAACTACCATCACTTTCTCTCTGTCGGGCATGACTAGCCGCAGTCAACACTAGCCGTGGTCACACTAGTGGCCACTGCTGCCCTAAACAGCAACTCAGAGTTCTGTGCACAATAACTTCCTTCCACAAGTGCCTTCTCTCTTTTACTACAACCCACGGTTCGATCTGATGTTTGTGGTGCTCCGAGTATAAACACTGCTTTTACGCTACAGGCCACAGGCAACAGCCTCCTCAGGCGAATTGCCCCAGTAAGCATCAACCCACTGCAGAGATAATATAAGGCTAAAAGGTATCGGTGTGAATGTGTAGTTCTGGCTCATCTCAGTCATCCCCAGGACTACATCCAACTGGCTATCAGTAGCTTGGGCTCTCAGATTCTGTACCTTTAGCAGTGAAGATATCTTACGCTGAGAAGATGTTGTTTCCCTCCCTTGTGTATTCCAGCAAAGTCAGACGGGGCCAGTATTGTCCCTTCGTTAGCACCGGCAAAGCATTAAGTGGTTGCGCGTTCGCATTATCTACCACCGGAAGATTAGAAAGTCAATTATCTGCTCTTTGACGCTTCACTCATCTGCTTCCTTCTTCCTGTTATTCTAAAGTGGCCCTGTGGCAGTCTGTTCGTACACTCGCCGCTTAGCCCTCCGCTCCTGGTCGACTCACGTGATGGCCGACGCAGACGCCGACTCACGCAGCTCCTGCCGGGACCGCTTGAGTTTTGACAGCAGCCGTGCGGGTGCTGAAAACCAATCAAATTGCGTCATTTCGTTGATTGGTCACAGGTGACTAAGCAATCTTAACAGTGGACACACAAACAATAATTGACCTGAAGAGAACGTGAGCGGCCCCTTGTAAGCTCTTCGTCTCAGTGAAAAGTTCGTCCTACCTTATCTGGCTTGCATGACTTCTGGTTCGGAAACCTTCGTGTTGTCGACAGCCCTACTTCGAGCGCCCTCAAGTGTACCTGCAAGCGTGCACCATTGGCAGTTTGGTTGTCGATCCGTCACGGCTATCCAAGCGGGCCAATCGATTTCAAGGCGGACGCAGACGCCCTTGTACAAGGCGCTGTGAAGGCTCCCCGGGGACACCTGTTCTCGCGGCGCCGGACAAGGGCTCTCGTCCTGCTGCCAACTTTTTCCAGCCTTTTCTCTCTCTCTCTCTTCCTTTTCCATTTGGTAACGGGCCTTAAGGTTGCAGGGAATAAGGTCTCAAGTAAGCCTAAGTTGCAGCGACAAATCTTCATTTTCCTAAGAAAAAATGATTTCTTTGTGTCACTTGGGAGTGTCGTTCGCCATGGCTTCCTGACTGTAGGAACTTTGAAGTGGCGTTCGTGTAGGCAGGGTTTGCTTTATGACCAACTGATGACGGCGAGTAAACCATTCGAGCTGTTTATGTTTGGCTATTACTGTTATTTCTCTTCAGTACCTTAGCTGCGACAAGGAGTTCACGCTAGCGCACGCATTCACCCGAAACGAGGGGAGAGACAGTATTTGCACAGTCTAACTCTTTTATGAGTGCCCGACCTGTTGATTACGCCACCAAAGAGAGCACGCGGGATGAGGTACAGCAACTGTCCAGAAGCCTAGGTCATGTTATCATCTCAGTGAGGATAGGCTAGGTAACCCAAATGTTTTTACTGTTGAAAAGCTATCTACTGACTTTATTTAGGTAGAAGTGGTTTTCCGCTGCGTTTTAAGACAAAATAACAGAAGGAAAAGCAACTATTCGAAGGGAGCTTACGCATATGTTCCTTAATCTCCAAATTGCTGCAGGATTTGTACAGATCTAATAAAAAGCAGAAAGCAAATGGGCGTTAAGTTTCTATTCTAAAAAACATGAATTTTAAAAAGGCACGGAATGGCTATTTTGGCTCATTAGCCGTCACCAGTCAACCGAATCCCACCGTAGGTGGTACATCACTGGAGCCTCGACTCTGCGATCTGCTGATTAGAAGTCAAACTATTTAGCAATTGAGCCTAGGCTGGTTCGAAACCCGGGTGTGGATATGACTGGCTGATTATAGCCAATAAGCTAGAAATGGCCTCGACGTCAGCAATGTGCTTCTGTCTATCATAATAGCCACAGTGCGGCTGTTGGCGCGGCTCAAAAGTGAGCTCCAAGGCAGATCGAAACGGAGGAGTCCCAAAATCCATCGATGAAACGTACATCCCCCAATGCTACAGGAGACCTGAATTGCAAGTGTTCAACTGTCGAACGGATGTTTTAACTTTCCCACAGCTCACCGGTGCACACATATACTGCCGTTTAGTTGCATGGGTGCACTGAATAAAAATAGCACCTGGCATGCCTCGCACAGTCATTCCATTAGTTCATGACCAGGAGACTGAGCGGATATTACTTTTACGGTAAGCTACGGTTGCTATGCCCATGTGCTCATTATAGTCTTTGCGCAAGATGCAGGAATATGAACACTCCTCCCGTATTACGCCTGATCATGCACTCAATTACAGAGAGACACTAGAAATAAGGTTAAGGCCCGGGTTAAGGTTAAGTTTAGGGTAAGGATTAAGGGTTAAGTAAGGCTGACAGCTAGGGTAAGAATTCAAACACTTGTAATTTAGCGCAATGCTACGTATGTTTCTTGTGGGATTCCCCTCTCGTAGGTTCCATCTGCAATACTGGAGCATCGCGCATTGAGATTTGAAGAGCGAACGCGCAACTTCATTGATCAGAAGTTCAACGCTCTAGCCATTTAGCTACAGGCTGGTTGGCTTGCAGTTTAGGTCGGGAATATTGGCTGCATTCGTTGATGAACGCTCACCGCTCGCTCCACTCTGCCTTGAGGCTCACTCTCGAGCCCCGCCAACAGCCGCCTCGCAGTGTTTAGTTGTAGAATGGGCAAAGACAAGAAAGACTGAAAATGGCCATTTCTGGCTCATTAGCTATCGTCAGCCAGTCATACCCGATCTAAAGTGTGGACTACCAGAGGTCAAAACCCACGACTGCCTGTAAGGGCTCTAGATTGAGCCACAAGGCAAAACGAAACAAGTATGTTCCGTAACTTCAGCGGTAAGCACCACTTCCTTATTTATATTCCCGATAAAAACTGACAGGAGAACGAGCCCATGGCTTCTTGGTAAAGCGATCGAATCAATGGTAGCGGGTTCAAATCCAAAGTGGTCCATACTTGCGATTGGGTATGACTGGCTGATGAAGGCTACTTAGCCCGAAATGACCATCCCGGTCTCCCTTGTCTCCGTCGGTATTCCATTATATGAAAAAAATATGACAAGGAACGTACCCCAATCGTTGTTTTGTCCACAAAATTGTCGCATAGCCTCCAAGTACCTTTTATACTTGCAGGGCCTATAGGAGTACCAGACATTTTCAACGTAGTAGTCGTAACGCGCGGCTCCCCAGTTCCACGTTTGTCTTTGTTCTGGGTGATCTGCAATTACAAATGAACCCATTTTTGTAGGAAGACACTAGCTGATTAAATGTTTTTTTAATGTTTTCCGAGTAATAAGGGAATAAAAAGAAGCCAAGACGTTCACGTATACATGTTTAGCAAACCCATTTCGTGCATCCGAGCAGAGGGTTGGTATAGAGTATACTGAGATGAGCTACAGCTTCCCCGCTACAGCTGAGCTAATATTCTGAGCGGCATTGTTAACAGAAATTCTAAAACGTGTTTTCTATTCAAAAGTGATTACTTTAGTGGGGTTAAATAGTAATTCTCGTCCAGTATAACACCAAGATACTTCATTCACGACAGGATGCCGACTTCGAGCGTCCGCAAAGACGGCAGTTGGTAAAAAATGGTTATATAAGTAGTGGGCGATTTTGATTGGGTTTCATTAGGTTTCATTATAAGTTCAACTATGCATATCTCATCAAAAACATGTACAAACACATTCTTATAAGCATTCGGTAGCAAATTCAGTCTTATTTGAGGTTTTTTCTTGAAGATGCGATAACTTTTGGTTTTAAAAACTTTTCAAATCTCAGATAGCTTTAAATCTAGCCTGCTTTTACACTTGCATTCTGGAGTTCCCAAATATATGCTGCACATATTTTTCAACATCATGAAGAAGGCGTCACTTAGAGCACATAAAATTTTATAATATTGGATACATTATAAGTAAAATGAATAAATGAACACGCACGATGCTTAATAAATGGACATTTGACGGAATACGCGAAAGGCAACAAGCTAATTGTTTGGATCTTGTATTGACAAAGGCGCCTGACAGCGTAGATGTTTTGAACTGTCTATCCCACTGGGCAAAAGTGATCACGTAGTCCTACAGTGGGAATATTCACTCTTCACTCTCCCCGATCGAAGCATCAAAGTCAAACGCAACCTATGGCGTGCAGACTTTACCCAAATGAAAATTGATGTGTGCCAGTTAGATTTGAATGAAACATTCACCGGGTGTATTCTCAAGGATTGGTTGCAATTTAAGGCCGTATTACAAGGAATTATCACCAACTACTGTCCTAATTTTAAAAAAGATCACCAACAGGCCCAAGTGGCTAACGAAAACACTGAAGAGTGAAGTAAACCGCAAGCGAAAGCTGTGGCAAACTTATCTCAGGGAAAAGACAGCTGAATCGCTGACGAAGTACAAGACGCAGAGGAACAGGGTTAAAAGGCCTGGTTTATAAAGCCCGCCAAAGTTTCAAGAGTAATTTGATAAACCGTGCAGCAGAAAACCCGAAGCTCTTCTACAACTATATTAGACAGTGAACTCGAAATAAAGACCCCATCCTTGTTAAAAACGGATGAAGGCATCGAACTTTGCAAGGATGAGGAAAAGGATGAGCATCTATCTGAGTTATTTAAGTTGGTTTTTACGAGAAAAGCCAATCTAACCGCTGATAACTATAGTGTGGAAGAGATCCCGACAATTAACTCAGTGGTCACAACAGAACCTATTGTTCTGCAGAAACTACTGAAGCTGGACGTAACCAAATCGCCAGTTCCTGATGTAATACCGGTAAAGTTGTTGAAGGAGTTGGCCGTAGAGTTGGCAGAAATTTTGTGTCTACTCTTTCAAGCCTCCCTCACTGCAGGCAGATTGCCACCCGATTGGAAGACCGCGTGGATTTCCCCGATACATAAAAGTGGCAGCAGGGCTTCCGAAAATTACTACAGGCCAGTAAGTCTCACCTCCATATGTTGCAAGATTATAAAGCGAATCATCAAACGTGAACTGATGCAGTTTCTGGAGCGGCATCATCTTCTCTCTGACGCGCAGCACGGATTCCGCAGAGGAAGGTCCTGTTCAACTAATTTGCTCTACTGTCTGCAACGATGTACCCGAGCGGTCGATGAAGGAAATGTGGTGTACGCAGTCTACATAGACTTCAAGAAGGCCTTTGATAGCGTGCCTCACCAACGTTTCCTATACGAACTCAACCATATTGGGGTAAGGGGCAAGCTTTAGAAGTGGATCGAAAACTTCTTGATTGGGCGATGTCAGATTGTCCGTCTTGGCGACCAACAATCGGCGGAGGTGGCAGTTGAGATTGGGGTTCCTCAGGGCTCCATCCTTGGCCCTATCCTCTTCCTTATATACATTGATGACTGCGTAACTGGCTTGGACTGTGACTTCGCCATGTTTGCTGACGATATAAACTTTTGGAAGGTCATCCACAACGCAGCTGATGAAGAAAATATACAGGCGAACTTGCATCGACTTGAGGAATGGTCGCACAACTGGCTGCTCCCATTCAATGCTACCAAGTTCAATATTCTGCGATTCGGCAGAACGAGCTCCAGGCACCAGAGAATTTACTATCTGGCCGACACACCGCTACCAGAGGTAGAGGGTCAGAAAGATCTAGGAGTATGGATCACGCCCTCACTGAAGCCATCGTTCCATTGCTCAAAAGTAGCAAAATCTGCCATGTCAAGCTTGTATCTAATTAAGCGAACGTTTGCAAAGTGCGACAAAGAGTGCTTTGATAAGGTCTTCGGTAAGTTCGTGCGACCACAATTGGAATTTGCCATACAAGCCTGAAGACCGTGGTCTGTCAAAGACCACAACACCCTTGAGAAGGTCCAAAGACGTGCAACCAAGCTTGTTCAAGGTCAAAGCTGTCTTCCTTACGAGACACGATTGTCTAATCTTGATCTGTTTCCTCTGGACTATAGACAGCTACGAGGCTACCTAATACAAGCCTTTCGCATGCTGCGAGGCCAGGATTGTTGTCTTGTATCTGGCGACTTCTTTGAGCTGGCCACTGCCGCTGCTTTGCGAGGACATCCCATTAAACTACGTGTGACAGGTGCAAGACTCGACACAAGAAGGTTCTTCTTCTCCAACAGAGTGATTATGGCCTGGAATGCTCTGCCTACGAACATCATCATGTCCCCATCTGTTGACATTTTTAAGCGGAAGTTTGACCAGTACAGCCATAAGTACCACCACGACATCAGAACCTAACACTTCCTAAAACATATTCCCATCCACAATTTTTGATTTATATAACATACTACTCCCTATTTTGAGTAATGTTATTTTATAATTGTTTGTCCGATGCCCTGTAGTGTGACGGGGAGATATCCCTTTGTCCAACGTCCATTTTATGTCGGCCTTTTTGATTTGCAGTGTCATTGACATCAATAGGGTGCTCAAAGGCTTCGCCTATATTTCCTTTAATAAAACTGAACTAAACTGAAGTAATATTTTAGAATCGAAACCACATTCCGAAATGTCAGTTGGTATTTCATGAGATAACAAATCAACTGCATGTCCATTCAGGCACTGTGGCCAAGTATTCTTTCTGGGTCCTGCCCCAGAATGTGCGCAGGGTCTATATGTTTCATAGGATTTCAGGGTTTCAACAATTAAAACTGGGTCTAAATGTACTACTGAATGTGATGAGGACTGCAAATGACAATCACTACTGCATTAATTTCCATTAACCAGTCGTATCAAAACTTCGGGTAAGCCAGATGGAAGGTTCAAAGTTAAATTCAGTTGCAAGGAATACGGACAAAGAAAATTCAGGACGGTATTTGTGGCTTACAAATAGCCAGTCAGTGCTCAACTGCATCCTGTTTTAATGCTAGTCGCTAGGATATTGTCTGCAATAATTCTAGTTTGGGCTCATAACCCAATCGATTGGCAATTGAGTCCCGCTCTGGCAACTACACTTGGGGGTACTTTAAGTAAGAAAAAACCGTTTGTCCAGAAAATTAACTTGCAGGACTCTCTCTTTAAACATCCATGCAGTTTGTTTACGCGGTGCCAAATGCCTTGCCTAATTAATCATTGGTAATTACTTGAACTCCTAATTTCTTGCGACTAGCGTTTGTTTACAACTTGCCAATTTTTATTTTAAAAAATCAATCAGGCTATGATTTTTTTCATACATTATAATTAAAAGGTGGTTTAAGAGTTTAGAAAATACCCATCAGGGAATTCATAAGACTATTTAGTTAGTCCAGGTTTCCTTTTGCTAAATTCTCGTCGTGTCAGTAGATATATGGGGGAAAAGGGTAGAAAAATGCATGTCACTGATTAGTGAAATCGATTAAGGATCTTCCGAACACATAAATGGTGTGTAGGCCCCCTAAACGGAACACGTAGTAGATGCGTTGGACCAACACGGAGGCCACATCAGGGCACGGCAGGCGTTATTCGGGTTTCGCTCCCATAAGAAATGCCGAACATGGTGGGTGTGGTGGCAAGCCTAGGGGCGGCTAGGACCTAAGGGTAGCTAGAGCCTAGGGGCCCCCGCCGCACCAGCCATCTGCGCCCTCTGGGCTCTGGCCACGCCAGCCACCTGCGCCCTCTCTGTCTGTCTTGATAACGGGCATAGGTGGGGAGGAGGAGAGAGTGCGGTAGATGCAGGGCAAGTCTGTTATCTCTTAAAACTAATCTACGTGCAAGACATTGTCCCTGCACCACCATGGTGTGGAGCACACTGTGGACAACGTCGGATTACGACGGTCGAAATTTCGTGTGAATACGACCATGTGGTCAGCCTAATGTGTGTTTTGTGTGGAGTGGATGACTGGCGGACTGAGAGTCAAGATGCAATGGCTCCTTCTTAATGTGGCCTATATGGCACTCAAACTCCATGGGATCCGAGTCAGGTGTCGTAATACACCCAGGGCGGCTCCGGCTGCGCCAGCCACCTGCGCCCTCTCTCGCCTGCGGGCATCTTGACTTTATCACGATACTGGGCTCAGGCGGGGGAGGAGGAAAAGAGAGTGCGGCAGATGCCGTGCAAGGCTTCTATCACTTAAAACTCATCCACACGCAAGTCACCGTCCCTGCACCAACCTTTTGTGGAGAATACGGTGGAAATCATCAAAGAAGGACGGTCGAAACTGTCGTAAGTGAATATTGGGGGAAAGGGACGTAGAGGATGGGAGAGTTGGGAAGATTCAATGACAGGGGAAGGCGAGGCCACTGAGACTTGTTTGCAGCTCGTCAACCTTTCACCACGATAAGTGCGGTGCATAAACGCCGCCCTTCTCACACATTCTGCGTACTCAGGACATCTTGTGTGTACCCCATAGCGAACCAGTCTAAAATTCTGAGCTAACGTCTGCTAGCAAGAGCAGAAGCGGCTGCCATCAGAGTACGGAATCAGGTCTTGTGTACAAGGAAGAGCCTCACGCAAACTCCGCGCTTACCGCGGGGAAAGGTTGACAAGTTGCATACCAATCTCTCCCTTGAAACCGACTCTTTACAACTGTGTCTGATTACTCAAGCCCTCACCCATATCCTTAAACAATCACGGGCTCGATGAAAACTTAGCGATAGCAAACGCATGCTCTAGTTTGTTGAAAAAATAAAACCGGCTGCAACCTCGAAGTAAACAGCCATCGCAATACGCACCTGAAGGAAGAAAGGCTGCAGTGGAATAACTACTGTCCGGTTAGTTTAACATATATTTTGAACAAAGTCCTGGAAGTATTTTGAAAAGACAGGGGAACAGGGGAACAAGTATGAGCTGTCCAGTATTGCCCTCGCTGCGTTCCTCTTGTCGTTCGAGGTTATTTATTTACAGGAAGAATGAATAAGTGTCATAAATTAGTTTTAGCCAGTAGATGCTATTTTACGTGCCTTCAAGAATGCTCTCAACAGCATGCCTGATCCACGTCGCTTGCCAAACACAGAATCCCGGGCAGCCTGCTTCATTGGATAAATAGTTTCCTATCACCCAGACTATAAACGGCAGTTAGCGGTACTACAGCATTGAAACCCTGCAGTGTTCCACAAGGTTCGTTATTATAACCTCATTTAGATAAACGGCGGCACTGAGAATATTGAAAATAACACCGTTATTTTTGCAGATGCAAAAATATGCAAAACAGTCAGATCTGTGGACAACCTACATTAAATCTAAGAAAACCTCGATAATCAGATTGCCTGGTCTGATACTTGGCTTCAAAAACCCGATGGATCCGAATATGCATTTTAATGCTTGCATACAGGTCGGATACGTGTCAAAATTAATATGTAAACGGGGTTTCTATAAACGAACCTTTAGAAACAGAAATAAACAGGCCAAAGGACGACTTAAAAAATTGGAGCCTTAAGAATATCGTAAGAGTGGTCCAAAATAACGGCGAGTTCCCTATACTGAAGCAGGCCTGCATTTAATGCCCCTTCGCCTGAATTCGTCGCGCTTTAGACCACTCATGAAAAACGGAATGCTAGCAAGTTTATAATGATTGTCGGACTGGCTGTACTATTCCTGAGTACTTATGTTTTATTGGTTTGGTAAAAGAAAAATTGAAAACCTTCCGCTATTTCGGACAAATGCACCCCGAAAAAAATACCCGTAAGATGGAAGTTGACTGCAGGAAGGTTAAAAGGATTCAGTTTGGGATAGTCAGTAATTGAGACTACCTTTGGAGCGTTAAGATCGGAGCTCGAAGGTACCAAGGGATGCAATCAGCAACTAAAAAATTCGGCCTTATTTTCAATTTCCTTCTACTTACTAGTATCTACTTTGTTTTCAATGACAATTAATTATATTTTAAGTAACAGCTCAGTCTACTTATTATTGACTTTTTATTCTATAAAAATCTATGGAAAAAATGCATAATATGTAAGTTGTCATTTTTTACGGGTGCGGTTTTGCAGATGGTTGAAAAAGGCTTTCAAAAGCCGGTAACCTGGTCTGTCTGAAGTATCATGAGATTATATCAAACGCCCATCAACACTACAACATCCCTTAAGGAATCTTGTCTGATAAAAACCACTTCGAAAAGTTGGTTAACATTAAATGAGATCCAATTAATCCAGGATACTCACGGTGAGGACCGAAACATCTCCTCTTAGCTCAGCGTGATGGAATTAATTGTGTCAAATATATGTTAGCAAGAAATGTCTAGAAATATGGAGAGAATGAATTCCGCAATGTCGACCTCACGGTTAGAATGGTGAGAGGCCATAGCGATATTGATTCGTCGCGAAAGTTGTTCATAATCCACTAAGACCTCATTCGTGATCCTGGATTGGGATGTCCATCTTCGGGTCCAGGAGGCACAGAAAACTATTTATCTCTGTGCTTATGCAGCTACTTTCTACCAACCTATGAATGAACAGGTTTTTGGACGACCAGAGGAGTGTGGTTCATCGGCATCTGCCAAAGAGTCCGATGGTAGGTGGGGCCGACACAACGAAAACAGTGAGATCACACTCATATGGAAAATTATGGATAGCAGGCTGTGCATAACAGTTATTTTTCCAAGCAACATTTATTGCTGGAATGTTTTATCATAACATCGGTAAGAAAAAGTTTAAGGTAGTAAAAATAAGGTTATATTTCATGCATTCTTGGCACTTTAACCGGTACAAAAGGGGATGAAACTAGTATGAAAGGTGCTTACAGAAACCATCCAGGACAACCGTCCTCGTCATGTAATTATCTGGCGAGCAGGGCTCCAGCGAATCAGCTAACAGAAGGTATAAGACAACTCGGATAAGTGTATGAATAATGGACGATACCGTAATTTGCCTAAGGAGAAAAAATAATGGCAAATTGTTTCGCTGGCGTAGATACACTGAATGACATAAATTGATGTGACGCCTACTATTCTGAGCGTTTTAAGTGGTCGAATATAGACCCACGCCGAAAAGCGACTTCTTTCAACCAGCATACAAACCTAAATAATTCAATCTACTAAATGTAAATAAGTAGCAACCTAATGAATAAATCGCGGGTCGTGGCAGCAAGCTGACCCTGCTTCCGGGACTTTTGGAATGAGGGTGCAGCAAAAACCAAAAAAGAAAGCTGTTTGAACAAATCAGTTAGTAATTATGGTCTGTTCTGCATTTTGCCGAATGGAGAAGCAATAAAGTTCTGTATGAAAGCCTAGCTGTGTCTTCAGAATAACCTCAAGCGTCCAGTTTATAAATAAATCAGTGAAAACGGTCCCGGAATGATCTCGTGAAGGTGAACCTCAAAAAACTGGAGTTTATTATTTTGGCTTACTTCTGAACAAAGATCACTAATTTTCGAAGAACTTAAAATATCTACGACTTTTTCCATCAGACCATTTTGCGCCCCGATTAAAACAAGGAAACATCGGGTTATCCGAGTGCACAGTTTTCATTGAGACATTGGGCAATAAAACTGCCGACTGTGTCCTGTGACCGATCAGCCTTGAAAACCCACAACTAGGGCTCGATCGCAAACCTAGCCCAGGCGTAGATAATTCTTATGCGATTACCTTCATGCCCACCAGGCAGGGCTTAAAAGTTGGAATGGAAAACTTCACATGCAATCCAATATTAGGTCTGATATATGACCATTCTTCTGTGTATATCTTGTCACTGGGTCAACCTGGGGTGCTTTAAAAAAGCAAAGCAAAACTCTTACTTTATAAGTAGTCATTAATTGCGGGTGTGATTTTTTACTGGTGAAGGGAAATACGAGAATTCCAAGGTCTGCATTCGGTCCCGAAGGAAATATCGTGTTATTATTTTGTTTTAGGATAATAAATACGGCAAGGAAACTCAAGCAATCCTTTCTAATGGCAACCATATTTAATATTTTCAGTTAATGTGTCAGGGTGGGTCTACCAATTTAACCCAAACGGCCATCTAAAATAGAAAGAATGTATCAAAACTCATTACTGTAGTAAATTTAAAAAAAAAATTTGAAGGTTTTTACGAACACATAGAAAATAATCAACATTTATTGGTAATCGACGGACACCACTGAAAATTGTTTAGTATTCGCTACTATTTCGAGAATGACCTGAAACTCGTCGTAATCGAACGCCCGAACTACTTATAATGAAAGTTAACGAAATGAAAGTCCTCTTGATATACTCAAAATGGTTCGTTTACGATTGCGTCTGATAATTATATTTAAATTTATTACTCAACATGTGATCTTATGAATTTATTTTATTCCGCTGACATCCCTATCGATGCAATCAAGGGCGAAAACAATGTAAAAATGGAATAACATCCGCCAATTCTTACGAAACCCTGTTGGAATATGCATTCGAAATTTAGGCTGCATAGTGATAGCCATACTTTAAATTGCCTGTAATCTGGAATAATGTGCATGTGCAAAATGCAAGAAAAAGACCATTTTGAATTCTGAATAGCTTGATAGGACAATATTCGTGAAAAGAGCTGTCAAAAGGATAAGATAACACCTTTCAACATGGTAAGAAAAGGTCCAAATATAGATAATAGACAACTCTTTCCTCGCACATATGGTAGACACGGATCAGAGAAGTCCTCCGGGTGATATACAAGGTGCCCTTAATATGTTCAAACTTCCTTGGACAGCGTCTGCTGGCTATGGAAGAAGCACTGCAATCAGATTACGTCTTGTGCAGCCAAAATAATTTTATACCAGCGTTGCAATTACCTTGACCGAAAGCTGCTTATTCAGCCGCCCGCATCTAATTACCTAATTACATTATCTAATTACATTTACGCTTCCGCACATTTACACATCGCATGGGCCTATTAGGACACATGCGCCTCCACGACAACCTCCGGTAAACCACCGTAGGCTAGCTACATCAGCGCACACTACCTACACTAATGCATCGACAACACCCTCACAATCACCATTTACCACAGTATATCACGGTTTCCTAGAAACCGTGGCTGGGAAGTCTGCCAATCTGACGCTTTCACCAGACCACGCCGTCGGCTCAGTGTATGTGCTGTGTGTGTCGAGTGGCTGACCAGTGGACTGGGGAGTCAGACGGCGATGGCTGCTCCATATCCCCTGAGTTTGTGAATCCTGGTGTGTGCGTTATGGGGGGCCAGGTCGTGCTGTGGCGCGCGAAGACGGGTACGCCGATCCGTCAGCTAATGCGCCCACTCCCCACATCAGGCAACTGACCGGCTCGGACAGTGGTCGGATTGTGGGGGTGGGGGAGAGAGTGAGGTCGAGAGCTCAGCGTATTTTCCTCACTATAAACAATCTGACGCGCTTGAAACTATCACGGTGCGCTAAAAGCCGTGGCTTGGAAGGTTGCCAACTGACGGGATAACTCGGACCGCGTGGTCAGCCCAATGTGTGTTTTGTGTGGAGTGGCTGACTTGCGGACTGAGAGTCAGGTTGCAATGGCTCCTTCTTAAATGTGGCCTTTATGGCACTCCCACTCCGTGGGATCCGAGCCAGGTGTGGTGGCACGCCCAGGGGTGGCTTCGGCCGCGCCAGCCACCTGCGCATTCTCCCATCTCCGGTCTTCTTGACTCTGTTTTGACACCGGGCTCAGGTGGGGGAGGAGGAGAGAGTGCGGTAGCTGCAGTGCAAGGCTACTATCACTTAAAACTAATTCACGCGCAAGTCACCGTCCCTGCACAACCTGGTGTGGAGCATACGGTGGACCTCGTCGAAATCGACGGTCGAACTGTCACCTGTCCCGGTGGCCACCATCCCTCTGACGATGATCAGAAGACGGACCACAATTTTATTTCTTCCTCCTTCCCTTCCCCACCCTGACAACCTACGCTTTGTTCTATTCACTGGCATATTTGACGTAGGGACAGAGTGATGTAAATGTAAAGGCTTGACGAGAATTTATCGAAAGTTAACGCATACTCGCCAAATTGTTTTTTGAAATTTTCAATGGGAATTTTCCCAACTGGCCATTTCTTAAGAAATTCCGTTCCTGCGAAGTGCCTTTATGTGAGCGGTCTTTTGTTCAGTCCTTCAAGCCAAGAATAATTACTTTCATCGAATGTGTTTCATAGATAAACTGGAAACATAAAAACACTAAACAAAAGTCCGCTCTAAGAGTCAGTTTTAACACAGGTCACGTGTGAATAATGTGCATCCTAGATCAATTCTTCCAAATAAAAGAGGATGCGCTCACTGACAAGAAACGCGGCCAAGATGCCCGATCGCTATCGAGGTAGATTCAGCCGTTCGCATCTGTGTTTGCTAAAACTGTGGAAAGAGCAACTGCTGGCCGTTCCGAGTTCAGACCCTAAGTCGGGGCCAACCAAGGCTGGGTAGAAAAGACAATTTTTTAGGACTTACACCATTGTGCATGAGCCTAAGTGCCATCTATCCATTCATTAAAACACCAGGCAGACATAACCACGTGTTCCCTTGCCCTACGAACCTAACGGAAGACCGTTGAAGAAGATTGGAACCGACTCAGCCTGACAGGCATTCACATTCAACACTGACAACTTCAGGCTACATAATATAAGCGACGCCCTGGGCTGCCGAGAGTCGCGCAATGGGCTCGAGCAGGAATCCTCAACGTTAGGCGATTCAGCGATCGCCCAACTTCTGTTCAACTGCTTCGTGGTACTCGCAGGTTTGTTCAATCGGCTGCTTTAAGCTTCAGAAAACAAATACGCCTCGTTGTTGAGCTCCTCCGCCTCTGTCCTGTTCTCCGGGAATCCTAGCTGGAGCAGGGAACTATAGACCCCAAAGTACGACTAGTGCCCTTGTACTAATGTTCGAGTTGTCCCTTGGGTATGGGCGAGGAGGGGGCGCTAAGGATACGGATAACATCAAGGATTAAGTTGGAATACGGGAGTAGCGCAGGATTTAAGGCGAGTCCACCTGCTGTGCATATTTCCGTGTGTCCGAACCAGTCATAATTTCGGTATTATTAGAACTGGAAGAATCGCTAAAGACTGCAGGTGCGTTCGGATTGACGACGGAACATCAGACTGCAGTAACGCGCTGGCCTTTCGAGCGCTACAGAGGACGTGCTCGAAGAAGGCAATATTTGCAGAACCTGCCGCATGAAGCTCTTTCTTGCGGAATAAAAACACGAAGATACGTGAAAGAGGGAAAGGAGGAGAATGAGAAAGGGTGCAATTAAGGAATGACATCACTTACGCGCAGGGCAGACGAATTCTTTATCCTCGAAGGTTCCTTCCCGTTCATATTCTTCATATGGTTTGCAGACACCATTACAGAGACGTAGATTATTGGACCAATAGAACCGACTAATAGATGTGGTAGCCAGAGAGAGAGGTTATTGGTTCTTGCTTGCATTTTGCGCTCCTTCAGTAGACAATCATTTTTTTACAGTAATGGGAAACATTAATAAGCTTTCAAAGACGCATGCCCATTCAAGGCATTTTGATTGCCGGAAATAGAGTTTGGAGTCCCCTAGAACAGTTATATCTCGATATGAAATAAAAGTGTACTAGTCAAAGCCGTACCACACCCTTCCATATCGGGATTTTGCTTTCAGAAACCGTGTGCTATTCACTGACCCGAGCTTGCAGATCACCCCGTTTAAACCTAGCAAAAGTTGAGTGACAGATGGCACGCGCACGTCATCTGGCTGCTAACTTCTCTGCTTTTCTGTCAGCGGCCCACGTGACCAGAGTCCTAAGTTGGCGTCTCTAGTAGGGTTTTTCGAGGTCATACGGAAACCCAGTCATACATAGGAAACCAGGAATGATTACTGGCAGGTATCAATGCGTTGCCTTGACAAATTCTCGCAGTTTGGCCGATTGAAAACATGGAGGCACATGCTCCTTCCTCCGTTGGCCCTCGCAGATGCTCACATAGCGACTAACAGTGGTTCCTATGGTAACTTACAGGGCATGAGTCCTAGCTCAAGTGACGAACTCCTTGATCAACGATCAAACGGAACTCAGCTTGCTATCTTCCGTGTTCCGGAGCCCTGGAGTTTGCGTTTATCTGGTCACGGACGGCAAAGAATGTCAAAAGGGCCATTTGACTGCCACTACTCCTCTATATGTGGGTGAAGGTTGGGCGGTTGGCCCAGGCTAACCTCTACATCTATGAAATACCCACCTATGTCATCTGGGTAGGCTTTAGTTAACCCGTCTTTCCTTTCGTTCATTCTCCGGCATCGCTTCCTTCAATGCTAACATTAGAATCAAGTGTTAGGGTTAGAGGTTTGAGTTAGG
The DNA here is from genome assembly GCA_017591395.1 of Schistocephalus solidus. NCBI lineage: Eukaryota > Metazoa > Platyhelminthes > Cestoda > Diphyllobothriidea > Diphyllobothriidae > Schistocephalus > Schistocephalus solidus. The sequence goes on along the minus strand of WEDG01002632.1, from coordinate 61,325 downwards.
GCTAAGGGTGATCTCTACCTTTTAAGGTTTAAAATTTTATTCAAACAAGCTGTCATTATAAATGTTTTTTATTTACTTTTGCTTCTTTGAAACAATTATCTGTCAGCTTTTGTTACTTAAGGCAGAAAACCACTGCTGCCAACATTCCGTTTTGTGAGTAGAAGCACATGATTATATGTTTAGGAACATTAGTGTAGAGCTTAGACTTTTGATTTACCAGTCCAAAAGGCAAATATATTAGGAACGGGAGAGAATTTGGAAGAAATCATAAGAAATGCACAGCAAGCCGATTAGTGGAAAAAATCAAAAAAAAATACGCTGAAGACTAAGAATCAAAAGCAATTGGCAGACGAAGAGTTTCTGACCAACATTTTGGAAAATTTCACTACAGAACACCGTCATTGGTTTCTTTTTATCTGAGAAATGGGACAGGACGACGTAGTACTATACAGAAAACTTACTTTTCTATTTCCGTGAAGAGAGACAGTCGCGGACCTGTTCTCCAAATTGGAGTTGGAAAAAGAGGCTGACCCTCCGTTTGCGAACAGCCCTTGGTTGCGAGTTCCCACGCTAGTGACTTACGCGATTCGACTGGACTGAGGAAGTCGTAATCTGGCCAGTTTAATATCTAAGTAGGAAGACAAATGGATAGAAAGTAAGGTGCGTGGTCATAGATCCAATAAAATAAGAGGGTTCAGGCTCCAGAAAAAAAAATGGGGCAGTAACACAATTTTTCCAACCCTCATTGGAGTTCATAATCAGAAAAGAAGTGAATAGTCACGACAGTTTGACCGTTTTAGTTTTGACAATGTCCAGTGTGTGCTCCATAGCAAAATGTTGCAGAGATGGTGACTTACGTCGCATCTGCCTCACTCACTGGTTTACTTTCCCACTTTGGCTGGCTGTCAAGACAGTGACAAGAAGACCGGCAGATGGGAGAAAGCACAGTCCCACGTTTTGTAGTTCATCGCAAACAAAGAAGGGGGCTGCTCGGATCCCAGCTGAGTGTGAGCGCCATAAAAGCCACGTTGAGAAGGAGCCCTTGTAGTCTGATTTTCAGTCGAGGGGACCAAATTATCCCGTCAGTTGGCAGTCTTCCAAGCCACGGCTTTAAGCGCACCGTGATAACTTCAAGTGCGTCAGATTGTAAGGAAAATGCGCTGGGCCGACGACCTCTCTCCCCCACCCCCACAATCAGCCCACCGTCCGAGCTAGTCAGGTGTCTGAGGTGGGCGTGGGCGCATTGGCTGACGGGTCGGCGTACCCGTCTTCGCGCGCCACAGCACGACCTGGCCCCCATTACGCACACACCAGGATTTACTAAATCAGGGGATATGGAGGAGCCACCGCCGATTACAAGATACAAGACAGCAATTAGGCGCAGCTGCCCAGACCGGGGAGCTGGGGGAAGACAGCTGGTGCCGATTATGAAATTACTATATTCAGATGCTTATCTAACTGTGAAGTAGATTTCCAGCTAACACCACGGCTTCTATGTAGACTTAGAGACAAAGATGCAGGCAGCATGCTCGATATAAAAAGAGGAAGATTTCGAAGTTTTGTAGTGGTCTGATAAGGATGATAAACTCGACGCAAAGTTTTAAGCTTCAGACGAACCCATCAATTATTCTACAGGCTTGACAGGGCCAGCCACAACATTGCTACAGACATTGCGGTATGGAATCTAATAAACTCGAGCATTTCTCTTCTCTGGTGCCAGTACGAACTCAATGCGTTGGTGAAATGCACTAAACTATGAGTTGACCTGGTCTGCGACTTATGTCGGGTGGCAGCATTGAATTTAGCGCAAGGATACAGGACTCATAAAAAGAGCAACGAAGAAGGTATCCCAGCCAGAGAAGAAGTCTTTCTTAAAGGGGTTAGAGAGAATCTTACAATGCTTTAGAAGAGTGTCCGGACTGACCTACACCAGAACACATCACCCGAAGTATCGTTCTTGAGCCGATAAGAAAGCCAAATTCTGGAATGGCAGAACTTATCACAGTGATCGTGACCTGTTGAACAATTATCCTTTACCGACTTACTGCGTGCAACCAGGTTATAAGAGCTGGCTGGGTTTCGTTTGGTCGTTCAGCAAAGATGCGTACTATCTGGATGGTTCAAAGGCGGGTGGAATTTATGACTCCCAAATTTGGAATAATAGACAGACACCTTTGAATTTTTTAAGCCTCCAATTTGCATTGAACACAGAGTCTTTAGGATATATTTTACTTTAAATCTGTAAATGTTTGCACTGGGGCCTAGGAGGAAGAGACTGGCGATTTTCGATCACAGTCAAAAAGCATGATGTCAATTTATGTTGTTAAAAAAAGGCAAAATAATAAACAAACGCAGTAAGAGTTTATTGGCCGTATTGATCAACCTACTGTCAGTTCAAAGCTGATTGAAAAATAGAGAGCAAACATAAGAACTGGTGAGTATGTAGTGAATTGTTTAGGTACGTTAGGTTAGTTTGCAAAAGCCCGCAATTCGGAAAACAGTGTGGTGAATAAAACTGGTAAGCGAACAAAGCCAAATGACGAGCAAATTGCTTGTGACCACCAGATGATTAATTTTACAAAATGGAAGTCGTTTGGAAACGTTTATCAGTGTTGATCGTTGGTGCTCTTTATTGATTTATAAAAATTATTAATCAATTTAATGATGCAATCATAAAATTAGTAAGTCATGGAGTATCTAACCGGCGGTTAATAGTAATTTTAACCCAAACCTTAAAAGTAACCCTAACATTAAAACTTATCCTAAAAGGAACCCTCACCGTAAAGCTGACTCGAACCAAAACGCTAAAGCTAACCCTAACATAAAATCAACCTGTTGTAATTAAGCTAACCATTAATCCTAACCCTAATTGAAAGAAGTCCGACCCAAACAGCAACCCTTAAACAGTTTTAATGGTGGTTATCATTCATTTAGTCCAAATATGTTCCTAGTCCTCTTCCCTCTCCACAGCAAATCTAAATGTTCCAAGTCTCAACTACGGAAGCTTAACGCAACTACGTTCAACAACCGGAAGCTCGACTGATATGATTCGAGCATCAGCCTTTACAGGCCTACCTAAATAGAATAAGTAGCCACGTATAAGTAATATAAACGTAGATATATATGTGCTCATTCCCCTTTGCAGTATTCATGGGATGCAGTCGCTGCATTACGACATACCTATGACGATTAACGGTTCCTCCAGTCATCGAGAATGGTCACCCTTTGGTAAGATGATGACTTGATAACTGGTATTCGAATCATTAATCTCTGAAGTGGCATCACCCGTAGTGGATGATGGTGTAGTTATAGCTCGGCCATCTGGCGTGTTTCTGGCAAATAGCACAACTACGGTCCCGGTCGAGCATGACACTGAACTTTAGGATTCCTGAATAATCTGCTTCTGATGACCTTAGAAATTTTGTAATGTTTGAAAAGCATAGCATTCAACCCCGCGAAATCGTTTTGCTTGCATGGAAGAAATGTTACGGGGTTTCGTCTTATTAAAAAGTCAGATCATCACAGTGTTTGCTGCAGATGACGACGTAAAGGAAGGTCATATTTGGTGTTGAGGATTATTTCAACCAAGATAATTATGACTTTGAGAACGCGCAAATGAACACTGATTCAAACGCCAGTGTCAGTGAGGCAGATAACCGAGCAATCGTCACGCCAACGTCCAAAAAGACCGATGAAATTTAGGCGATTAACATCTTGAATACCAACCATCAAAGAAATTAGCCAACAAAAGGGCAAACATCCTTGATTTGCTGGGTGATATTCAATTTTAATAAATATGTGGTAGCATAGCGACTGCATCCTATCAATGCTGCAATTCTTTGGGCATGAATTGCCCGTATTTTATGCTGCTCCTAATGATGGGTTCAAGCGTGACTCCGACACTTTGGGCGAATAATGTTCTAGTTCTGGCGATCACACCTACTGCTTTCCTACTTCTTTGTAGGTTTCGCATTTTCTTCTATACCGGTCTATAGACCCTTTGGTCGTTCATATTTTGACAACTCGGTAAACGTTTGTGTTACGAAGTTTTAGAGTCACGCTTACGCAAATAACCAGGTATGAGGACTAGTTTGACCCTTAAACCTGAAATTCTTCTCTTTTCCGTTGAACTGTAAGCCTTAAGTAACCTTTGTTCAAACAGAACTCTAACCCTTAACCAAAGCATAAAAGGCCATCAACTGTGAGCACTTGCGGACGTATCAATGACACTTAGTTTAGCTGGCCTGTTACTATTCAACCTCGAAGCTAAGCTTATTTTTTATATTACGGCTAACAATTTACAAAGACGTTTTTTCTAACGAAAAGTGCACCAGCGAGAAGGAAATATTAATTTATCACATATTTATCGTGTTTGGCTGCGTTGACCCGGTTGTCAGAGCACTTGAAGATATTTCGGTTAGGTTTCATCTTGTAGTATCTCATTCCTTGCAAATCGAATTTCATCTGAAGACGAGAAGACTTGTTGGTATGGGATGGAAATATAAATAAAAACAACAGGTGAAACGCAGGGAGCAAAAAGGAACCATGAAATTTCAATTTAAGACCCAGCTTTCAAGATGTCCTCGAATTCGGAAAGCATTTATTACTTGGAGCAGATTGCCAGCAAAATGCCCAGAGTGACGGCTTTCATGCAAGTTCAAATATTACATCTGAGCTGTCACTCTCAATTTTCTGGAGGAGAGGATCATAAAATGCTTATATATGAAAGTGAGAATGGAAAATGGTTTCTACTTAGTATAGCTCTTGTGTGATCCTGTTAAATAAGACATCTATCGGTTTGTTCGAGTGTGTTAACGAACCAGGAAGAAAGGACTAAAACAATGAAAACGACCACTAAAAAGTCTGAAATGATTTAAAAATGAAGCATTTAACCCCGCATGAGAGACATGTTACGGGGTTTGATCAAACGAAAACGTCAGGGCAAACATTGGAAGATTTATACTGATTTGTAATACAACTGAAAGGGTGATACAGTGACAAATAAAACGCCGTGCTCCAAATAGGAGAAGCTGGATAAAGTAAGTAATGCCATTCACTTTGAATTGAATAATTAAAAATTAGGTCGAGTGTGACTCAAGTAAGTAGTAAGAGCATTATGTTAAAAAATATATGGCATTAACGGATACGACCATGAACATGGTAAGTGTTCTTCATTAAGTTAGGCAGCGGATCATCACTGACAAAGGTAAGAGAGATTGGAATAACCATTCCTGGTTTATTAGTCATCATCAGCCAGGCATACCTACACCTTGTTCAAACACCACACTTTGCACCATGTTTAGAGCAGCTGATCGCAGGTCCGAGTCTCGAGTGGTGCACCACCTGCGGTTGGGTATGGCTAGCTGATGAAGGTTAATGATTCAGAACTGGCCATTCAAGCTCCCTTTTTCTTTTATGCGTAATGTTATTCTACCTATAATATTAGTCACTGTGCTGCTGCTGGGGGGGTTCGATCTTGAACCCTAAGGCAGAGAGTGACAGAGTGAGTCCCATAAACAATCGGTGAGTGACTTACGGGTATAATCTGTCACATCTTTCGACGGTCCAAGAGCCCTTAATTTTTGTACCAAACGGGTAATTGATGCGCGCTTTATTTTGCAATTTTAGATAAAACCTCTCCTTTAAGACGTTCAACTGAGGACACCCTGTATTGGTTCTTCCAACTGCTGTAAAATATATGTTTTCTCAAATTGCTAAAGCATAAACTTTGGTTCCCCATAGCGTAATTTTACGCAGAAAAAGTAATTCACAAAGAACTGTGCGCGATTAAAATTGAAATATCTGGTGTCATTCGGATAGTAATATTACATTCTCCAAGTTAGTCCTCGCTGCAAATCCAAAGGTTAAAGATATCATGGTCAATAGGGCTCTCACCCGTTGTATCTTGGGGCTCACTCTCGAGCCCGACCAGCAACCGAAAGGTGACTAATGATATAGGCAGAAAAACGTGACCGATCGGTGCGCGCCACCTTACAATGGTTGATATACTCTATAGAAACCGCCAAGATAACGAGCTCGTGGTGCAGTGGGTAGGGCGTTAGACTTGTGACCGACAGGTAGCGAATTCGAACCTTGGGTACCTTAGCACCTGAGGTTGGGTATGGCTGGCTGATGACGGCTTATAAGCCAGAAATACAATTCCAGTCTTTTTTCTTTGTCGGCCATGTTACGCAAAGTAAACCGAGCAAATCGGACAACCGTGAGAGGAGAATGTAAAATATCGAACGCACCTTGCTTGTGACCGTGACACTTTTTGGTCTTGATCCAACATGCATCGGCACTATCGACACCTCCAGCGAATTGGCGATAAAAGGCATGGTGTCTCGTCCATTGGCTTCCGGACGACGTCCGAAGGATTTGAAATAATTTCTACTGGGAACATATAGCCTGCTTTCAGCCAGCACACCGCCATCTTGCAACAGCCGCATTCTGCGATGTTCCCAGTTCCACAATTTTGAGTGGACTACAAAATCCGGCCCGTCGACGAGAAGAACAAAGGTACGTGTGTCCACTGACTTGGGATTATACCTCTTCCCGGTATATACATTTTCCCATTTCAGATCCTTATCCTTAGGAAAGTGAACTATACCGGTTGTTCCGTTTCGGTCGGGAAGTAGCCAGAATGTCACATTCAGCTGTTGTAGGAGAAGAGATGTCAGTGTACTGAAAAAAGTATAAGTTGCCCTATTGTTTAGACGCCTTTTTTCACACAAGCTTACTACCGCTGAAAATACTAATTCGCTGAAAAGGTCTTTAGGCTACATCAACGGAAAACGCTTACCAGTCAGGGGAAATTCTGGGATAAAAGTAAGCCTATTCCACGGTGTACTCCAACCACGACTAATAGTATAAGACATTCGTAGGAAAGCGAGCAGAGAAACTTTGAAAATGTGTAAATCTACTTTCGTATCTTTATACTTTAGGCATTTAATTCGTGCAGTTTTATTTTGCATGTGTTAACGTGTAATTTGTGTCGTCAAATAACAGCAGAACACATGAATTACCGAGTATTTGACCAAAGTTGTTTTACTTCATTTCTGGCTTATAGATGAACCGTTAGAATTGATGTCTTTTATTGCGGGAAAGTGAAAACTTTGTGCCAGAAATACATGGCAAACCCTGCCCTACATTAAGAATGTGTCTGAACTCGTCGAAAGACACCTAAGGAAGCACCAAATTAATGTGGCACACAAACCGACAACCACTTTGCGTACCCAGTTTGTTCACCCTAAGGACAGGGTCAACTATTTTGACAAGAAAGAAGTCATCTACAAGATCCCGTGTGAAGCATGTGATGCCGTGTGTTGTGGTCAGACCGGCAAATTCGCCTCTACATGCATCTATGAACCTCAGTTGGCAGTAAAGAGGCGGGACCATCTGTCCCAAACAGCTATGCATACTCAAGACACCGGGCACACCTTCGCTTGGGATAAAACTCGGATTGTCGCCGCCTGTCCCTTCAAGAAAGGTCGAGAGTTCCTCGAGGTGATGCATTCAGATGAGTCATTCATCAACAGACATATCTTGAGATGCCTTCTTTTCACTACTTATATATATATATATATATATATATATATATATATATATATATATATATATATATATATATATATTAAAAATATCATACACACTCTCGGTGCCAGAAGCCAAGTTGTATGCATGAGGCTGAGAAGACACTTATGTACACCTTCAAGCTTTTCCCCCGACTGATATTGTTTTTAAAGCCCTGGTTTACTGGATCCAAGCCGGGCTCACGGGAGCTATCCTGTTCGTCGCAATCGTTAATGATCTTCACTGTTTATGGGTAGGGGAGCACTTGTGAGATGCGAGAAAATTAAATAAAACAGAAGAAGACCCACTGGTCATCTACCGCAACACATTTGTTTACAGGACTTGCCACTTTACTATGACGACAAGATCTTGCCCACTGCAAAATATGAAAGTCTATTGGCTGTCAGCTCAGGGGGCTTGCTTTTCTTTGGCTTAGAGTTTGGCAGATTGATGACGGAAAATTAAATAGAAATGATTGATTCCGTTTGCTAGTCGGATCCCGGTTTTTTTATGAGCATGTTTCCAGTCAGCTGCTGACCCCAAACTCGGTTATTAATAAATACTTGACTAGTATGCAGTTCCCTCATCTATTTTGATGTCCTTATAAATTCGAATATATGTCCTTAAAATGCGCAAAAGATTTCTTCGTCATACTCATTTGGTAGCAAGAATTAAACTTAATGACAGTTTTTCGTTTATTTTTAAATGATTGTTAACTCTCGAAGGATTTCGAACAAAAGATGCATTTGACCGCATCCGTTTCATGAAAGAAAATAATGTATTTTCCAAAATTCCTACGAAGACGACATACAGGGCGCAAACAATTATGAGAAGCCTTTAGGGGGTACAGCTGGAACCATAAATGCAGCACAGTTGTTCGCCTGTATTCTGTCGCTTTTTAACACAGCTATGAGGGAACTGGATCCTTAGAGAAGCTGTCGTATACTTCATAGGCACCAAAATAAAAAGAGAGATAAGATGCTGTATGAAAGGAGACTACACGGTTCTTAAACAACTCACATTTGTGTACGTTTTCTTAATCAAAAGGCACTATGTACTGCGTTAACACATGAGCGGAAAAAAGTTTTTATAAAATATCTTTTTAAAATATATTTGAATTTATAAGGGAATGGAATATTAATTTGAAAAATATATAACATTTGTAGTAAATGTTTACTGATTACGGTTTTTAAGGTGGCCGAAAATAAAACCATCCTAAAGCCGGCATCCTGACGTGGCTCAAATCTCCAGCGACCCTACTGCACGATAATCAGTATTACAACCGTACTTAACCAACCATTTCTTGACGAAGAATACTTCCGGGTTTTGGTTAAAAGTTCATGAAAAAGGCCAGGTACCGCAACTAAAAAAAGCTAAGTAACAGCCAAGCACACTTAGTTTTCACTTCTATTTTAATAGTCTTGAGCTAACAAGTTACATTAAAATTTATGATGGCAAACAAACCCTCCAGTATTTCGCATATGGATGTAGCTCAAGTCTGAGGAGGTCGATGTCAGAGTTTCGTAGATGGATGGTCATGTTCCAGATGAGAAGGGTAGGTAGAGTATTGTAATGAAGCTGGGTATCTTCAAATTTTAAGTGGAAGATGACCGTAAATCCATTGTAGACGTCCAAAGCTGCTCGAGGCTTGAAAAAAGCTAAACATGGAGAATAAATGCAAGTAAGCGCATTCTGGAGTAATCTTGTGATATTTTGTGAGAGCGATAACCTCTTTTTATTGAGTATCATCTAAGGATCACTTCCTGCAGCTAGAAAAACCCACCTCATGCCATATTTAGTATAAGGTTTTGTCTGGCGTTTCCCCATAAGCTCCTCGAGTGTATAACTTGGCTGCGAAATTTCGCCAATCACACAACTTTCTCAAAAAGATCATAGTTTATATATAGAAAATAATGCATAAAAATCAGATAGGATTGTAGGTGTCACCCTTAGAAGATTTTGAATTTAGACTTTACGGAGGATCCTGGAAACCTCGAGGTACAGAAGCACGAACGTGTTCAGCTTGACCTGATCAGCTTGCATGCGATCATCTACCCACCTGAAGTAGAACCTGAGAGTTATCCAGCTTGTGCAAATAGGATAGCATGCCTCAGAAAACGAAACTGTACATGATCAGCCGAATGAAAGAGCCCATATGTTCTAACCAGACTATGGGCGTAGTTTGTTTTAAGCTTAGATGGGAAGGTTGAGCCTATCTTGGCATGATGCCTGGGACAGCTGCAGGAGAAAAGGAAAAAGATTTTTTTGTCTGACACTGAATTTTTTCTGAAGCCTTAAACACAAAAGGGAGAGGGAGTATAACTCCAGCTGCGGTTGAACGAAGGTAACGGTATATATGCTGAATTTGTGTCCGGCGAGGAGTTGGAGAGGCCAGTAAAAGTGTCTTTTTCTGCCCGCAAACATTGTTCCAACAACACCAATTTAAAAATGGCTTGAATTCAGAAATTTGCATTAGATATTGCATGCAGGTCAGTTTTATTGCTTGAGGTTGTCTGTAAGTAAGTACCTGTGAGAAATGTGAAGTCAAGTGCGAGGTCCGTTAGGTTAGACCAACTACAGTCAGCCACTCGGGGTATCGTTGAACCAACTCGGGGGCAGTGTTCATCGGGCGGCGCCCCTATGATGAAATGCTACATAAGGGTTTTGGCGAGAAGCCTAGGAGCTGGCTTGCGCCACGCCTATAACTTGCGCACAATCCCCAAACTAGGTAGCTGACCTACTCAGACACTGGAATGGTACCCAGGTAGGGAGAAAGAGAGAGTATTGTCTACATTAAAGACTTCATCCATATGGTACTTCGGCGTATTTCCTCACTGTAAACAAGTTAACACGTTCTACAACCATCAAGATGTGGTCGGGAAGGTTGCCGGCTCACAGGAGCTGTTGGTTCTCTCAAGAGGACGAGACAGGCCGCACTGGCTCCTTCTTAATGTTGGCCTTTATGGTCCTTCAATTCATTAAGGATTCGCAGCATGCCTTCCTTATTGCCTGTGCGAAATCCTGATCTATCAATAGCGGTAGAACGTCTGTGGCCTGTCCCGACAGGTTTGTTTACCTTTGTCGGTCACTGCAACCACTCCAGCCTGAGGTCTTATTGACTCAGCTTGCCACCAGGGAAAAAAGAGAGGCAGATGCAGTGCAAGTCTGCTACTACTATAGTCTGGTGCACGCAGGGCAAATGGTGAACATCGTTGATTGCGATGATCGAAATGTCACCTACGCCGTCAGAACAAAGTTCGAGGTCGACGGAGAAGTGAGAGGAATGATAAAAAAGACAGGACAGAAACATGCAACCACAAAGAAGCTCCTAGACAGGGTTAGGTGAAAACGCTGCCAGCGAACTGCGTGAAGGAAGCGAAAGTTTGAGAAAATTTAAAAAAATCGGATAGGAATAAAATACATCCGCAATTGTCAAAAGTGAGCTGTAATCAGTTAGTGGATGGTAGTACAGGCTGAAAAAATCATATGACTATGACGTAAAAGTTTTAAATTTAGTCCATGCTGGCGTGTAACACTGAAATCATCGCCAGTAAAAAAACAGGATCAAAAATTAATAATGTAGCTGGTAATTCAATTTTTCACGTATCTATGTAGGAAAATGGAAAATAAATAATAATTGGGAGTTTGTCAACAAACATGCACCTATCAAGAAGCAGAGATAAGGGGGACCTGTAGTTTCAAACTTATACTTGCCGTCTCGAGCCAGTCACTTCGGTGAACTCGCAAGGAAAATTAAAGTGAAGGTTTTTTAATTTCCTCAGAAATTAATCAATAGCTTGTATTTAATCAGTCGAACTGGAAGGGTTATATGAATATTTGGGTCGCTTGCCTGCATCCACAAGCAATATGCTGAAACTGCCCATAGAGCACAGGGACTATTTCAAAGCTGGGATGCATATTTCGCCGATAAAAATGTAATGCTGGAGAATCTACCAGAAACACAAAGAGAAAGCTGAGAGACCCACTGGTGTCATGCAGCAGCATTATATCAGCTAAACATGTGTGTGGACTCTTAGCTAGTGACTGTGCTGTCAGATACGGTTAATCATGGACACAATGCTGACTTAAGATTGAAAGTCCTTCGGAATCTTATTTAATACCATTTGCCTAGAGGATTTATGGTCTGAACTTCCTGTTCACTCTCCTTACAAACAAACAACAGGGCAAGTGTATGCCAAAATAATAATGCGATCAAACCCTTATCTGATGATGGGTTCGAGTTGGAAACCAAAACGTCATTAAGATATTGTCCCATTGATAGCATATACTTCTTCTAAAAACTTATAAAAACCAGGCGCGGGCTTTTGAAATTGAGCTGCCATTTTTTCTGCTCTCCATTCGCAAGTGAATCCTCTTATATGTACGTCGATTAGCCTAGTTCATCCATTATATACTGTATTCAAACCCTATTTGTTTATTCGATCAACAAAAATAAGGTCATCAGCGCACGACGCTGGCACCGTTTTGAATGAACTCCAAATTGATCAATATTTTGAGACGCATTCATAGACGATTCTTCACGGTGAATGGAGGACCTTTTTTGCTGAAATGTTTGGAATTTTACTTTCAAAATAAAGCGTAGCTCTCTCTCTCTCTCCACCATACAACTGGAATTAATAAAGCCCACCGAAATAGGCACATTACAAAAAATACTGCCGAGCCAGGGACAGATGACAATATAAAAGCAAAAGATCCCATGCCATCTTATAATCAGGCCAGCTAGGTTAACTTGTATAAGAATCTGACGCAAATCTTTGGAATCTTATGCTTTTTGTCACGCACACACCTAATAGTTCGACCGTCGATTTCGACGATGTCAAACGTATGCTCCACGGAAGGGTGGTGCAGGGACGGAGACTTGCGCGTGAATTAGTTTTATGTGATAGTAGCCTTGCGCTGCAGCTACCGCACTCTCTTCTCCTCCCCCACCTGAGTCCGGTGTCATGACAGAGTCAAGAAGACTAGAGGTGAGAGAGGACGCAGGTGGCTGGCGCGGCCGGAGACGCCCATCAGCATACCACCACACCTTACTCGGATCCCACGGAGTGGGAGTGCCATAAAGGCCACATTAAGAAGGAGCCATTACAGCCTGACTCTCAGACCGCCAGTCAGCCAGTCCACAAAAACACACATTGGGCTGACCACGCGGTCCGAGTTATCCCGTCAGATGGCAACCTTCCAAGCCACGGCTTTTAACGCACCGTGATAGTTTCAAGCGCGTCAAATTGTTTATAGTGAGGAAAATGCGCTGAGCTGTCAATCTCACTCTCTCCCCACCCCCACAGTCAAACCGCTGTCCGAACCGGTCAGTTGTCTGATGCGGAAGTGGGCGCATTGGCTGACGGGTCGGCGTACCCGTCTTCGCGCGCCACAGCACAACCTGGCCCCCATAACGCACACACCAGGATTCATTTACTCAGGGGATATGGAGGAGCCATCGCCGTCGGACTCCCAGTCCACTGGTCAGCCACTCGACACACACAACACATAAACTGAGCTGACAGCGTGGTCTGGTGTAAGCGTCAAATTGGCAGGCTTGCGATAAGAGCTAAGAAGCAAAATTCAAGCACTTCGAAAAAAAAAACTAACCGAAACAAACCTAAAAGCAGCTCGATGGCATGAATAAAAATTACTTTCACGAGAGGTAGCCATCCGAGAAAGTGACCTCTCTTCGCCATAACTGAAGTAGAATGCCTGAAATCCAGTCATACCTCGTGCACTCACGTTATTCGATTCGCAAAAGTTTCATTGGAATCTAATTAATTTGTATTATCATAGATCTATGAAACCCTCGAAAAACCCTGGATAAGTGCTTATCTTTACTTTCAGAAGTATTTCTTTATTCTTTCTTTTAAATTATACTACTGTTTATAATAAGGATTTTCAACGTACATAATTATAAGGTAAATTTTAAAGGAAACTCAAGTGTTTTAGAACGATGATTTGTGTCATATTTAAGCTTACAGTCCTGCAAATGTGCTAGTGAGATTAGTACCCATTAGACGACACGGGGCTCTGGTTTTATGTTAATAAATTATTTATTTGTTTGAGTATAATTTGCTAAGTTTGCTTTTAAATTAAATTGCGTTGATAGCATGAATGGGGACATACATTCTAGAACGGAGCAAACATTCGCGAGTCCGCCTAATTATGCAATCTAACCTTGCGTGAATGGTCGATGTATATATGAATGTAGGAAGTAAAGCTTACCGAAGCGTCCTGTCTTCAAAACAGTGGACATAGTTAAGATGGGGGTCAAGTTTGATTGACTGGCCTGATGGTACGAACCCAAGGTCACGGGGCAAACATTCGCCTCCTTCGAGAGATTTTGACCGGAACGGTGCGATTTCGTCAAGAAAGAGGACTATCAAACGCACACACACACACAGAACAGTTCGAACGTCTTAGTCTGACGATGTGCACCGTAAGCTCCACGGCAGGGTGGTGCAGGTACGATGACTTGAACGTGATTTAGTTTAAAGTTCCCCTTGTACTGCACTCTGTCCTCCACCCCCAACAATGCCCGGTGTCAAGACAGAAGACCAGAGATGGGAGAGGGTGCAGTTGGCTGGCGCAGCGGGGGCCCCTAAGCCCTATCCGCCCCAAGGCGTACCACCACACCCCATGTTCGGCATTTTTTATGGGAGTGCAACCCGAAAAACGCCCACCGTGTCCTGATGTGGTCCCCATCTTAGTCCAACGCATAATCCATGGGGCCCCTTTATGGGGCACACACAAACACAACAGTTCGACGGTCGTAGTCCGACGATGTCCAAGGTATGCTCCACAGAAGGGTTGTGCAGGGACGGTGAGCTGCGCGTGATTTAGTTTAAAGTGCTAGTAGACTTGCGCTGCATCTACCGCACTCTCTCCTCCTCCCCCACCTGAGCCCGGTATCAAGGCAGAGTCAAGAAGACCGGAGATTAAAGAGGGCGCAAGTGGCTGGCGCGGCCGGAGCTACCCCTGGGCGTACCACCACACCTAACTCGGATCCCACGAAGTGGGAGTGCCATAAAGGCCAAATTAAGAAGGAGCCATTGCAACCTGACTCTCAGTCCGCCGGTCAGCCGCTCCACGCAAACCACACATTTGGCTGACCACGCGTTCCGAGTTATCCCGTCAATTGGCAACCTTCCCAGCCACAAAATTTAGCGCACCGTGATAGTTTCAAGCGCGTCAGCTTGTTTTTAGTGAGGAAAATGGGCTTAGCTCTCAACCACACTCTCCCCCCCCACATCCAAACCACCGTCCAAGCCGGTAATTTATTTGATGCGGAAGTGGGCGCAGCTGCTGGTCACCTCGTCTACGTGTACTACGTACACGACCTGGCCCCCAAAAAAACGAGCACCACGATTTAACACAACAGGAGGTAAAATGGCTCACATCTCACATGCGTGAGATAGCCAGAGGTCACGTTAAGAAGGAGCCATTGCAGCCTGACTCTCAGACCACCAGTCAGGCACTTCACACAACACACATTAGACTGACTGCGAGATCTGAGTGGAATTGTCATTTGGCAACCTTCCAACCCACGGTGCTGATCATCCCATAATATTCGCAAGCCCAGATCACACATGCAACAGAGAAACCAGGAGCCGAGGATCATAATTGCCTCTTAATCAGCTATGCAGACTGTGGGCATGTTTTTTTGTGGTGTTGCGTTTGATCATGTGCGGTGCAGATGCTAATGAGTAGAGATGTACTGTTTTGGTTTAGCTGGCGGTGTTCTACTGCAGGTTTTCATGGAGAGGCATGTGACCTTATCGGACCATGCGGTGTGTGAAGGAGCGTGGACACTGCGGGCACGTTGGTAGGGCCTGGGCATTGGCAGTGTTTATATGCGGTGCTTGGGACTTGCGAGCCACCCGTTTGGCCTTAGCAGCGGCGATCCGGTTGGTCTCATAGATTGCTGCACCAGTCTTCACGGATCTTTTCCAAGCCTGTCTATTCTGGGTGAGGTCCTCCCAGGTCGCCGGGTTGATTCGCAGTTGATTCAGCAATTTCTTCAAAGTGTCATTGTAGCGTCGTCTTTGACCTCCCTATCGGCGAGCACCCGTAGCGACATCTCCGTAGAAAAGTCGTTTTGGTAGTCGCTCGTCATCTATTCTCAGCAGTTGGGGACTGCATCGCAGTTGAACTTGCCTCAGCATGGTGTGGATGCTGGGGATTCCGGTCCGCTCCAGGACTTCCGTATCAAGGGTCCCGTCTTGCCATCTCAGCTTCAGTATTCTGCGGAGGCAGCTGAGATGAAAGTGATTCAGATTCCTGGCTTGGTTCGTATAGACGGTCCAGGTCTCCGTTCCGTTAAGGAGTGTCGTCAAGACGACGGCCTTGTACATCTTCAGTTTGGTGTTCAGGTGAATATCATCGTGATTCCACACGAAGGCCTGCAGTCGGCTGAAGGCGTGACTGGCTTCGGAGATCCATTCGGAAAACTCGTAGTCGATTTTCATGTTGTGTGACAGCGTGCATCCCAGACATCAAAGGTTTCCACTTTTGTGTTGACGCCGTTGACATTGATTCGGGGAGCATTGTATTCCGCACTGGGTGGCGGCTGGTGCATGACAAACGTTTTGGCTGTACTGATTGTTAATCCAAAATCGGCGCAGCCTTCGGCGAAGAGGTTCATGCTCCTTTTCATGTCCTCCTCCGTCACGGTGTTAAGGGCGCAGTCATCCGCGAACAGCACGTCATGGACTGTAGTCGTAGACACGCGCGTTGGAGCCTGCATACGCCGACTGTTGAGAAGGTGCCCGTCAGTTCTGTAGGCGATGCGGATCCCAGGCTGCTCATCACGGTAGGCGTCCATCAGCATAGCCGAGAACATGAGACTGAAGAGGGTGGGGGCCAGTACGCAGCCCTGCTTCACTCCGTTGGTCGCTGCGAATGCTTCGGATACCGTCCCGTTGTCAGTGATGAGCGCCGTCATCCCGTCATGAAGCTGACGCACCATGTGCGTGAACCGCTCAGGACAGCCGAATTTCTGCATGACTTTCCACAGTCGCGATTTACCGTGAAGGCCCAACTTTGCAAACCAGAACCGAAACCCACGGTACCGATGCCAGGGTTGACGGTAACATCGCCCATCGGACCATCATGCTCACTAAACTGAGCAACGATGACGTTGGTACTTTCAACGACTCTAGACAAATGCTGGTACAGACTCTCGGGATCTTGACCCATAGTGCCAATGGCTTTGTCCAATTTATTTAGGAACAGGATGGGCTTGATTCGTTCAGTGATAGCTTGACGGAGCACTGTTTCAGTCTGCACGCATACACCGGATACTGCATCTACGACCACCAAACCGCCGTCCGTCACTCGAAGGGCAGCAGTGACCTCGGAGCTGAAGTCGACGTGGCCGGGCGAGTCAATGAGATTGATGAGAAATCCACACTCCTCCTTTCCCTCGTCATTAGTGGCCAAAGGCTGAATTTTTCGCACGAATGCCAGCTGTTCAGGCCCCAATTCATTGTAAAGTGAAATAGCCGTTGATTTAATGGTAATGCAGCGTTCCTGTTCGTCCTTTCGCGTATCTGTGAATCGCGTATCCCCTGCAGGTGCTTCAGCGATGATGCCTGCCTTTGATACGAGGGAGTCAGTCAGGGTAGATTTTCCATGATCAACGTGAGCAATAACTGATATATTGCGGATATTTTTGTGAGAAGGTGCCCGTCAGTTCTGTAGGCGATGCGGATACCAGGCTGCTCATCACGGTAGGCGTCCATCAGCATAGCCGAGAACATGAGACTGAAGAGGGTGGGGGCCAGTACGCAGCCCTGCTTCACTCCGTTGGTCACTGCGAATGCTTCGGATACCGTCCCGTTGTCAGTGACGCGCGCCGTCATCCCGTCATGAAGCTGACGCACCATGTGTGTGAACCGCTCAGGACAGCCAAATTTCTGCATGACTTTCCACAGTCCGTCACGATTCACCGTGTCAAAGGCTTTCGTTAGATCCACGAAGGTAGTGTAAAGGTGAGTTCACATCTCCTGACACTTCTCTTGTAGCTGGCGGGCGGCAAAGATCATATCGGTTGTTCCGCGGTGTCGGCGGAAGCCACATTGGCTTTCCGGGAGCACGCCATGCTCTAGGTGACCGTTAAGACGATTGAGAAGGATACGGGCGAAGATCTTCCCAGGGATGTTGAGCAACAAGATGCCTCTGTGGTTATCACAGAGTTGTCGGTTCCCCTTTCGCTTTTTAGAGATAGAAGATGGTCAATTCTGTGACCTCCTGAAGAACTTTTCGTTGGCGCCACATCTCCTCGAAGAGTGTTGTGAGTTCTACCATCAGCCGGCGCCCGCCGTTCTTGTAGACTTCCGGTGGGATTGCGTCGGATCCTGTTGATTTCCCGCTGCAAATCTACGCACGGCCCGGATGGTTTCTGGTTGGGAGAACGGCAAATCCAGATCATTGTTCGTGTTAATTTGAGGGAGCCGTTGAATGACAGCATCGGAGATGGCTGATTAGCAATTAAGGACATTTCTGAAGCGCTCGGCCCAGCGCTTCAGAATTTACGATTTCTCTGTCAGCAGTGTTGTTCCGTCAGAGCTGAGCAGCGGTTTAGTCTCCTTGATACACGGGCCGTAGCTGGCCTTGATGGCTTTAAAAAAGTTTTTCATTTCATTGCGGTCCGCATACCCCTGGATTTCCTCAGCCTTTCGGATCATCCAGGCATCCTGCATCTCCCGCAGCCGTTGTTGTACAAAGGCGCCTGCATCTGAAGAAGGCTGCTTTGGTGGCGTCAGTCCGAAGGTCCATGTAGGCTTTGTGTAGTCTATTCTTCTCCGCGAGTAAGCTGCTGATGTCGGCCTCATTGTCGTCAAACCAGTCCTGGTGTCGACGGTGTGCGCGTCCGAGGACTTCGAGGGCAGTGGACTGGATGACATAGACAGCTATAGACAGCTACGCGGCGACTTAATACAAGCCTTTCGAATGCTGCGGCTTCAGGATAGTTGCCTTGCATCTGGCGACTTCTTTGAGCTGGCCACTACCACTACTTTGCGAGGGCATCCCATTAAACTACGAGTGACAGGTGCAAGACTCGACACAAGAAGGTTCTTCTTCTCCAACAGAGTGATTAAGGCCTGGAATGCTCTGCCGGCCGACATAATCATGTCCCCATCCGTTGACACTTTTAAGCGGAAGTTTGACCAGTACAGCCATAAGTACCACCACGACATCCGAACCTAACACATTTCCTGAAACATATTTCCATCCACCATTTTCGCATCATATAACATACTACTCTCTATTTTTGAGTAACATTATTTTATAATTGTTTGTCCGATGCCCTGCAGTGTGTCCGTGAGATAACCCTTTGTCCCACGTCCATTATATGTCAGCCTTTTTAATTTACAGTGTCACTGACATCAATAGGGAGCTCAAAGGCTTCGCCTATATTTCCCTTAATAAAACTGAACTGAACTGAACTGAAAATTTCGCAGTTGACACCATCGTGTCTCCACGGTAGCGTTATCATCTGGAGCATGCAGGTCCTCCAGTTTCTCGGTTATTTGGTTGCTGAAATCAAAACAGTGAGCAGGCAAATTTAATAAAAGAGTATTTGACCTACCTGATGGTCACTTCACTTGGGGCCTTTTTTGGGGTAAAAGTCTGTCCAACCATCGGCATCGCGGATCGCCTTGGTTACCAGCACGTCATGTCGATCTCGCCTCCAGCCGAGAACATGGTTCATCAGCTGCCGGCGCCGCGACCGTGGTGCATCCATGTAGCCTGCTCCCGCGTTGGAAATCAATAGAAGGTGTTGGTCAGCAGAAGACGGTGTTCCACACACGTTTGTAGAAGAAGGAGTCCGTTATCGTTAGAGTTACCGAGACCGTGGGGACCAAGCACTTACTGCCAGGCAGCGTATTCCGTCCCGACGCGGGTGTTGAAGTCACCAAGGACAATTAACTTGTCCACCTTCGGCACAGTCGCCAGCAGAGCGTGCGGGTCCTCGTAGAATATGTCCTTCACCGTTTTAGAGTTCGTCATTGGCGGAGCGTAGGCGCTGATGATGGTGGCGAACTAGTCTCCCCGAAGAGGCAGGCGGAGTCTCATCAGGCGATCATTGATACCCTGTGGCAGACAGGGCAGAGGTCCAACGATGTCGTTCCGGATGGCAAGGGTAACACCAGCGTCGCGACGCTCTGCCTTTGGCCGGCCGCTCAAGAAGAAGATGTAGCCGGCACCCACCTCCTTCAGCTGACCCTGCTCAGAGAATCGGGTCTCGCTGAGAGCAGTAACGTCCAACTTGTTGCACGCCAGTTCCCGAAAGACTAGCGCCTTCCTCCATGCCGGCCGGTCGCTCCTCGGATAGTCTTAAAGGGAATGAACATGCCAGGCTGCTAGTGTGAGTGGACCCACCCGAGCAACCCGGAGAGAATGGCGCGGGGGATGGGGTTAGGGGATATTTTTGTTCGTTTGAGTTTTTAGACCGCGTATTTTGCAATCTGCGAGCCACGGCCGGCTTCAGAAGACGTAATACCTTGCATTTGTTTAGGGCACCTTTAACAGCCCCTTCCTCCGCGAGGAGGCAAGTAGTGCTGCCCTTAAATAGGGTTGCTCGGACATCCCAAAAGGCTGCCAAACTCCACTATAGGTCACGGTTTTGTTTTAGTGGGAGAACGACCCGAGTTAGCCTGGGTCGCCTACGGGGTCGCTGTCGCCCCCTTCGGAGGAAATTTTGAGAGGAGGGAATTGTGAAATTCGGGAGTCAGAAATACCGGGTGTAGAGGCACACACAGCACCGGAAACCCTCACCCAATGAACCCCTCCGTTTGGGACGGTTGCCCGGGGTGTGGCCGCTGGGAAGAACCCAAATTCGAGGAGCCACAGGTGATAGTTCGGTACCAGTTAGAGGCGGCCACAGGAGCATTCACCACGTGCTAACTGTGTGCGGCCACTTCTAACAATTACCCCTACACCGCCCCCCACACACACACACGATAGTTCGACCGTCGATTTTGACAAGGTCCACCGTATGCTCCACAACACGTAGTGCAGGGAAGTTGACTTGCGCGTGAATTCGTTTTGAGTGATAGTAGCCTTGCGCTGCACCTACCACACCATCTCCTCCTCCTCCTCCTTCTCCACCTGAGCCCGGTTTAATGACAGCGTGATCAAAACTGAAGGCGGGAGAGGACGCAGGTGGCTGGCGCGGCCGGAGCCACCCCTGAGCGTACCACCACACCTGGCTCGGATCCCACGGAGTGGTAGTGCCATAAAGGCTACATAAGAAGGAGCCATTGCAGTCTGACTCTCAGTCCGCCAAGCAGCCACTACGCACAAAACACATTGGGCTGACCACTCGGTCCGAGTTATCCCGTTAGTTAGCAACCTTCCTAGCCACGGCTTTTAGCGCAACGTGATACTTTCAAGCGCGACAGATTGTTTATATTGAAGAAAATGTGCTGAGTCGTCGACCTCACTCTCTCCCCCACCCCCACAATCAGTGGAGACGACGATCACTCTACGATGGATTCGCAAGTGACCGACCAGGCCGATGCGTGAATTGAGTGTGCGGTCGCATTGAGGACAGTTTAGGAGAGAGTTCCCATCGCTGACGTTGGTGGTGGTGGTGGTAGTAAAGGCAAAGGCGGGGGTGATAACGGTGGTGGGGGTAACAGGCGATGATTATTGGGATGTGGTCTCTATGATGGTGGGAGTAATGGAATTGATGCCAGGATTGAGGGTGGGGGAGTCTGAAGGAGGGTTGGCAGAATTTAACGTACAAGTTGGAATTGTAGGATTCTTGGTGCATTCCCTCCAAAGATGTCCAACCAGGCCGATTCGCGCGCGGAAGATGCGTTGACAGCGCGGGCATGTTGGCAGGGCCTGGGCATCGACGATGTTGGTTCGGGGCGCTGGTGACTTTCGTGCCGCTCTTTTGGCCTTGGTGGCGGCGATCCGGTTGGCCTCCTAGATTGGTGAACCAGTCTTCACGGATCTTTTTCATGCCGCTCTATCCTGGGCAAGGTCCTCCCAGGTCACCGGGTTGATTCGCAGTTGCTTCAGCGATTTCTTCGAAGTGTTCTTGTAGCTTCGTTTTTGACCTACCCGTCAGCGAGAACCGTAGCGACATCTCCGTAGAAAAGTCGTTTGGGTAGTTGCTCGTCGTCCATTCTTACCAGGTGGCCACTCCAGCGCAGTTGCACTTGCCTTAGCATGGCGTGGATGCTGAGGAACGCACGACAGTTCGACCGTCGTAGTCCGACAATGTCCACCGTATGCTCCATGGGAAAGTGGAGCAGGGACGGTGACTTGCGCGTGATTAAGTTTAAAGTGATAGCAGTCTTTCACTGCATCTAACGCACTCTCTCCTCCTCCCCCACCTGAACCCGGTGTCAAGACAGAGTCAAGGAGACCGGAGGTGGGAGAGGACGCAGGGGGCTGGCACGGCTGGGTCTCCTAAGTCCTAGCCGCCCCTAGGCGTGCCACCACACCTCCATGTTCAGAATTTGTTTTGGGAGCACAACCCGAATAACGCCTGCCGTGCCCTAATGTGGCCACCGTGTTCTTCCAACGCATCTACCAATTGGCCCGTTTAGGGGGCACTGCGGAACACACACACACACACACACGCACCTCCTTAATGAATCGGGGCCTCAGGTTCCAGTTCGCAAACTACACTTTTCCTAGACAAGTATCTTTGACAACGAGATATTTTTAAGATTGTGAACATTTTGCGTGCTTTTGCGTTTTCAGAAGCCCTTCATTTATTTACAAGCACCTCAGAATGCCCATCACCACGAAGTCAGTTAGGGTAATTTTGTCCCGAATGTAGTTAACCAGGGGATATCAGTAATGTAGCTCCTGGACATACCCGTCTTCCATGAATCTCCCAATCTGAATCTGTGTAAATGCAAGAAATAAAGTAGCTCTACATGGGTTCAAACTTGTTACCGAGAGAGAGAGAGAGAGAGAGAGAGAGAGAGAGAGAGAGAGAGAGAGAGAGAGAGAGAGAGAGAGAGAGAGAGAGAGAGAGAGAGAGAGAGAGAGAGAGAGAGAGAGAGAGAGAGAGAGAGAGAGAGAGAGAGAGAGAGAGAGAGAGAGAGAGAGAGAGAGAGAGAGAGAGAGCGTGCATGTGGTGGATTCTCAATTTAAATCCATTCTAATGCCTGACCAGTTTATTTTGACTGTAAATAATTTTGCCTCGGGGCAGAGGGATTTACTTCAATTAACTTCTAAACGTACGTCACATTATTCGTCCTTTAATACTAGAGGGAGTTTTCTTACCTCTGATTGATGTAGCATCGCCTCTAAACTCTGCGCAAGCCGTCGGCTGATAGTAGGCCTGATGTGGAAGAGCTCGGCTTCTGTGACGGAGGAAAGGATTTATCGGGCTTGAGAAGGAATTCTGAAGTCAGTTTACAAAGTTAAACTGTCTATACGAACTTTAACTTCGTTTTGCGTGCTCACGATTAAACCCAAAATGTTTCCCTACTTTAATTACACAAATAAAGGTGACGCAATTTGAGTGACAGTGATTCTTCTAAGCATGTTTTTTTTGAACGTCTGACTAACGTGAGAGAAACAGAATAATCATAAGACTACAGAACCTCCTCCACTTTATCACATAATAGTTACAGTGCATCTCTGATGGCTAAATATTGTGAAACATACTATGAGAGATATTATTACACTTTAGGTAGCATCGTTAGCAAAATACGTCAGTCTTGTGCTCAGCCTAAAATACTTATAAGGCAGGACGTAAATTCCTTTCGGAGGTCTAAGTCGTTCAGATGTAAAGTGTGACCATCTGCTTTCTAGAAAAATTTGTAGGCCTCCCATTGACCTCGAAAATGTTTCTGGCTCAAAATATTAGCACTTTGTGTGTGCAACATATAAAAAGGTAACGCGCTAGATAGTGCTCCCTTTTCTGCAGCAAGTTACCAAAATGAATAAAATTTAAGGGATGTTTATACCGCCAGTAGACAGTGTCCAAGTGATTCATGATGGCCCGAAAGGGTGTGTCGAACACCCAGTCCGAAGGGTCTGCGCCAGGCTGCTTTCTCTGTGTGCGTGGTATCAGAATGTCGAATAGCGGCCTTATCACGTCACAATTCACCTGGAAGTGGGGGGTGGGTGAAGGAGATAAGTAGATTAAACTGCAGACACTAGTCTACCAAGCTGCTCAAAGCCTGTTTGAAATAGTAAACAAAACTAATTCTACTATCAGGACATAAGTAGTTATTTATGTATATAAAACGCTGGTTATTTCCAAAATCTGCCGAAATCCTCTACTAAAAGCTGTACAGTCAATGCACCCTACAGGGAGACAATCGTAGAATTCTGCTCCAGGCGTGCAGTTAGCCAGTGGCCCTCTACTTGACGTGGCAACAGCAACAGCACCATCTCCCATGTCTATTCAGCACGTGACTCAGTCTTAGAGAAATAAGAGCCTTCTTATCAAACTCTACATATGTGCTTCTTTTCTATGATAATAAGGAATAGCATTTAATCCTCCGAATTGACTATTAGTATTGGTGTACTCCTCAAAAAAGCAAGACCAAATTACCGATTCAGATGTTTCAGGGTATCAAACCATGGTCTTGAGTGGTGGGAATCAGATTGACTGATATCTCTTGCAGTTTCGCAGCCTTACTAAATAGTATTCTGTTTATTTGCAAACTGAAATGAAATTAATCACCCCATAAACAGAATGTGAGTAAGGTTGTTGTACTTCTTGGACATTTTTTGAAGTAGAAACACGTATTGCGACCCTGAATAATAATTCATAAGCTTAACTTCATAAATTGATTGTATCTGGATACAAGCTCACGGTTTCGAAGGTTTCCCAAGGTTTCCAAGAAACCAAGGATTCCGGAACCCTAGGGTTATATATGGCTGACTGACGACAGCTTATATGACAGGAATAGCTAATCCGGCCTCTATTGTCAATCCACTCCCCCTTTTACTCGGTCGGTAGGGGTGGTACGTTGTCTTCCTCACAGGCCCGGAAACGACAAATTAACAAAAACGCATTGATGAAATTACAGAAGGTGTCGGGCTGTCGGTAAAAAAACAAAGAATGGAGAGCAGAATTTTTCCGTAAAGTTTCAGTGCACTTTTACCATACTAACTCATGAATGCTCTGTTTTTTTTAACCCAGCGAGGGGATTACGCTTCAGTACAGATCACTTAATGTAGCCTAGGTGATAATCATACTCCAGTGGGATTTACACCGATTCACTCGTTAACTGTTATTACAATGAGACCTAGCGTTAGGAAGAAAAAGAGGTCGTCGCCTCCTAAAAATTAACCCACTGAAGCATTTTCTCAAACAGAGATCTATTATGTAAATGTTATTGAGAAAATAGGGCACAGGGACCCTGTTAACACGAGAAGGGTGATGATAAAGGTTTTATCAGTAGACCAGCTGAATGAGACAATAAACGGGGACTGCAGAAGTTATAAATAATACTGGCATTTCTAGAAATATTTTTTAATACTTCAATGAAGTGTGTGAACAGCAGCACAATGTGAAATTTACAAATAAGGGGCATGTAAACGGATGGAAAACAAGAAATTTAAGGTTCCTGGTTAAAGAAGGTGTGATTGGGAAACGTGGTCTGTGGCAGACACACTTAACCCTTACACGAAATTTGACATTTACCAAAACCCCAACATCAACTCTTGCTCAAACCTTATTCATTTACCCAACCCTAATCGTAAACCTTACCTTTAAATTAACCTAGCCCTTAAGCATCTTATTAAGCTCATCCAGACTCGTAACTCTAAAATAACATGTCTACCTTAATCAAACAAGCAGGCATGTTATAGTTATAACAAATAAGAACTTGAACATTAGATCGTCGCCTTTTTCTCGTTCAAAGGTTGTTTGTTACACTTAACGGCCATTTTGATACGGGTAGATGCATGGGCCTGTTTTACCAATAAACATTTCTGCTGGAGGCGATGGTGCGATGTTCATTGTTGTCTTTTCTGCGCAACTTTAAAAACTGGGAGTTAAGAAAGCCATATAACGCTAGTCATGGTTGCATTCATTAAGATGTATGCCTGATCACTTTATATAATTATTTCGAATTTGCTGGCAAAATCTTATCACTTTCAGTATAAATACTGATTTTTGAAGCTTCTTTCAAACTGCCCAAAGCTGCGCACAGGTAAAAAGCAAAACTGAACGAATGCGTTTTTATAAAGACGGATGATGTCTATGTAATGAAGTTCAGCATCGGCTTTCTTGTTCTGCTGAGCAAGGATCAAATCTACTGTAGTTCATCAAGGTCGTATATGAACATGTTACGGCATAGGCATGTCGATCGAACGAAATCTGATAAAGGTAGGCCGCATTTCTATCTACGAGAGGAACTCATTTATGGTAAGCTTAAATCGGGGGTCCCCTCCATCGCAACGAGTGGAGATGGGGCCCTAAGCGCCAAGTCATCTCGTCTATAGGGCCCTATTGGTGTGATTAGAGGAAATTGGACTGTCTTTCACTCATCAAGGAACCCTATCAAGAAAAGCAGAACGAACCGGCTTTGCAAACTAAGCGTTGAATTATATGAGTAATTGAGATTTCTAGGAAATACGCCTTATCACGCGTGCTCTCGTCATCCGATGGCCACCTGTATGAGCTCCGAACCGGAGATGGCAGACACAGTTGAATCACATCTACTCCACCTTTCAATCGCTACAGACTGCTGAATGTCACCTTACTGAGGAAGTTACCGGGTAAAATGTGCTACCGCATGCTGCGATTTACATTTTCAGGCACAAATTCCGTCTACTCCTTTAGATAACTGCATAATAATAAAGGAGTGGGAGACCGAAATGGTTAATTATGGTTCGTTAGCGGCCAGGACAACGGGTTCTTAACTTAATCGTAAAGTGTTACAATCAATGACTAAACATCCCCTGTTCGAATCTCGGGTTATCTACACCTGGGATTGATTATGACTGGCTAATTACGGTGAGTAAGTCAACCATGGTCAGTAGTTGCCAGGAGACTGTTTGCGATGTCTCCAAGGCACCAAGGCACAACCGGACGAGCATGTCCCACAACCTACTTGGTGAGCTCCACGTCACTACCGAATCTTATCTGGATAATTATAGTGTGCGAGTTGCATGGTAAGGATGTGTTATCTACTCAGGATGGGTCAAATATGCAAAACTGGCTACGAAACTTATTTAAGTAGGCGTTGTTCGGTTTGATTTCGAGTTAGTTTAGGGCTAGTTTTAGGCCCAGGGGTGGGGTGAAAGTTAAGATTATGTTTACAGTTAACGTTAGGGCTTGGGCTAGGGCTAGAGGCCAGCATCCTAAGGCCCCACCCGCATAACCCCTATTAACACTTATTTTCGTGATTCACGTTCCACGGTTTATCTGTTGCTGATCCCGACTACGTACACATCCTTGCCATGGTGAGACTATGATATTGGATGTTGTTGGTGTGGTCCTACCGTTTGGGCCTTGAACTTGAATTTCAGTCGCGGAAGCCAGTGAACATTGTGCGTCACCCTAGACTCCTTTGCGTCTGCTAGCGAGGAGACCCAGGCAATTTTGTTGCACTCAACTCTGTTTCGCCAGCCAGTAGTCCAGTACGATTCTAAACAAAAAACACGTGAAATTCGTTAAAAGTTCACAGATGCACTGTCGTAGCAAACTGAAGAAGAAGTTTTCCTTTTCGTTGGCATGAATTGGAACTACAGAACGTAAGTTATGATTCAAGATTTTATATGCCATGGTTTATATGCCAGGTTGCGTGCATCCAAAAATTGGACGAGAATGACCTACAGACAATTGGCTATTAAAACGGTTGCGCATTTACCTTTGTCTAGCTTATCTGCATCAGATCTGACTAATAAAATTTGAAAATTTCTGCGGTCATTGGTTTTCTTTTTATCGTTGTTTACATATTTTAAAATGATAAACCCCGCCAGATAATAAGTGTTTAACAAAATGTCACTTTTCTCAACAGAGAACGGTCGCATTATCTGTTCAATGCATGGATTCCAGAATCTGAAGAACACGTTTTCAATAAGGAAACTAGTAACGTTCTCATGTAGTGAATTATTACTCAGTGATGTTAATTTATCCATCCAAATTTCAAGAAAACCAACGATTTTCTTCCGCACCGACCTACAGCCCTAACAAAGCAGCAATTTTAAGGATAATAAAGTAGTTTTTCTAACAATAACAGAAATCGAAATTTGAGTTTGTGGTTTGTTTGTCGTTCTCAACGGCCTAACAGCAGACCCCGAATATCCCGTCCTGAAGTCCCTCGAGGACAAAACTGAATCAAAAAATTCACTTGTTCCATCATGATCGATCCAAAAATTTCATTTGACTGTGAATTATTATTCCATCCTCGCAGTCGACAAGCAAGTATAAGTACGAACCATCCAGTTTAGTGCGCAGTAACTAAAGGGGCCCAGCTCCAGCCCGGCTCCCCCTCGTCCGTGGAATGCGTAACTTGAGATGAAAAGACAGTTTGCAACGGTTCTTGCAGCCGTCTTTTTTCCACTGATATCTCTTCTTAGACGTTATGAACAGGTAAGGCTGACTTGTATGGTCTCCCACGTATGCAAAATGCAAGACATAATAGAAGTAAATACAGCTAAACAACCTCGCCTACTTAAAGCATTTAAGTAGGCATTTGTGGTAAGATAAGAAGGCCATGGCTCAATAGTTAGGACGTTAGAGCAGGGTACGGTAACAGGTTACAGGTTCGAGCCTTTGATGGTGTACCACCTTCGGTTATATATGACTACCTGATGACGAATAATAACCAAAAAATGGTCATTCTGGTCTCACTTTTCTTTAGGGGTAATTTTCTTCTCAATAAAGTCTGATAGGCGGCCGTAAAATTCATCCTTTCCAATAAACATTCTGAAAGGTCGAAAATGGCGGCTCGAAAAAAAATTCCTTAACCCCTAGTGGCCGAATATAATAAGCAGAGTTAGGATTTTAATGGACTTATGTACACACCAGCACCCCAGTAGAGGGTTTAACTTGTTGAGTATGAACAACGAAGGAGTTTTGGATAGAGATTGAGATTGCACATTGTCTATCCAATGCCTTCACTTTCGGGGGAATTTTGTAAAATTTTTCCTTTAGTAAGGAAAGTTAGGCGTGAAAGTGGTGCTCCTAATGTATGTATTTTTTCGATGCAAAATGACCTTGGTCGATAACCAAGGTTTCCGGTACCGAGGTTGAGGAATCCGGGCGTTCCCGAAGTCTGGAACGTTCGTTGATTTTTTTGAGTAAAAGTCCTAAAAAGCAGAGGCACTCAAGGATGGGGCCACATAATCTACCTATGCTCAGGCTATAATGTTGTCAGAAGGCAATATACGGACTGTAAGGCCGTCGGAACACAACTGTCAAGGTGCCGTCCTTCCCCCCGCCGCCTCCCAAAATGGTACGGCGGCCCGGAACGTGAGGCACTAATCGTGTCACTCGGCTGTCATTTGCTACAGGGAACTGACAAGTCATAGATCAGTTTAACCTACCGAAGCCTCATATTTGTCAGCAATGAGTGCGCTGCCGGATTATGCCCAATATTTAAAGGGCTGGCAATGCGCTAGTTAAAAGATACAGAAAGCTTTCTGTTATCTTGTATATATCTTTTCTTCTCTTTTAGGAAAACCCTCGATAAAAATCCTGGCTGACCTGCCTGAAATTGAACCGCAGGTTTTAAACAGGTCTGGCACTTGTGATGCGGGTTATTGAATGTACTGGATATCAATAAAGCGTATTTTGTCAAATCGTTTCCTTCTTCATCCTCCCTCATCCTGGTGGACTTTTTGATGCTCAGTAACATTACCCCAACCAACCCGTAATTTCCGCTTAGACAATCGCCCGTCCAGCGTAGCAAACGACGGTACACGGGCGTCTGTCCGTTTAAGCGCCCAAAATTCAACCAATTGGAACATACGTGTTCAGCAAAGTTTTCAGACATGGAGCTCGCCACATGCAGAGTGCTGCAGTTGTCTTAGTCGTCCAAGTATGCCCATTAACACGGTCTTTGCTTTTTAGAAGTTAAAACATGGTTCTAAATTGGGTAAGCAGATGGTATGTAGCTTAGTTGGGTTTAAAAGGCGAGAATCGCTGCTAAATATATTTAAGCTCGCATTGCTCGATTAAGTTCGTCCTGAGGTGAGGGTTAGGGGGGGAAAATTAAATTTCAAATAATGTTAACAGTTGAGGTTCGGGTTGGAGGACTGCGTCCTGCTGAATCCGATCACATACCATATCATAACCATTTTGAGACTAAGATATTAGATGTTGCGTGCCTGGTCCTACCTTATATAACCAACATACACGCAAGAGAAATTGGCATACGGGATGCGAAAAATTAGGCTTGCATGTTGCTCTTTGTGGTGGGATTCTTTTTTTGAGATAGTTCTGCGCGTACTTCAGAGTTTGCAGGCATCCATTTGTACTTTCGATCCACTCACATAAGTTTCGGTGGCTGTTAATTTGTTGTGTTAATAGAAGCCCTACTAAAATATTAGTTTACGGTGGTTTAAGACTATTACAGTGGTTGTGAGGTAGTAATCTAGCGGAACGGTGTTTTGATATATTGTGGATAAGAATGGTTTACTACTTATCCCCTAAATAAGTCTTCAACAAATCATATCTAATGCAAAGAGGGTGAAGCTATAGTATTTTCCTTGTGGGAAAAATAAGACCATGATATACAGCAATGCAAATCTCACTGAAAAACAAATTTATTTCGTTTACCTTGACCAACGTGAACGCAAGAAGGTAACTGTGGCACCATTCCGAATGACGACGGCATTTTATTTTAAAAGCTGTGCACCCACTGGATAAAGTTTGTTCAAGTAAGCATACTTATAAAACCCCGTTATTGACGTATGCAGCCACTTGTCTCATACAGCAACTAAACAGCCCTTAAAAGCATCACTAGGAATGGCAAATTAATAGGAGCACTGCAAGCAACAGCCAATAGTATATTAATAATGACATGACAGTTCGACCATCGATTTCGACGAGGTCCATCGTATGCTCCAAAACAGGTGGTGCAGGGACGGTGACTTGCACGTGAATTAGTATTAAATAATAGTAGCCTTGCACTGCAGCTACCGCACTCTCTCCTTCTCCCTCAACTGAGCCCGGTGTCAAGACAGAGTGAAGAAGACCGGAGATGAGAGAGGGCGCAGGTGGCTGGCGCGACCGGAGCCGCCCCTGGGCGTGCCACCACACCTGGCTCGGATCCCACAGAGTGAGAGTGCCATAAAGGCAGCATTAAGAAGGAGCCACTGCAGCCTGACTCTCAGTCCGCCAGTCAGCCACTCCACACAAAACACACATTGGGATGACCACGCGGTCCGAGTTATCTTGTCAGTTGGCAACCTTTCAAGCCACGGCTTTTAGCGCACCGTGATAGTTTCAAGCGCGTCAGATTGTTTATAGTGAGAAAAATGCGCTGAGCTGTTGAACTCACTTTCTTCCCCACCCCTACAATCAGACCACCATCCAAGCTGGTCGGTTTGCTGATGTGGGAGTGGGCGCATTGGCTGATAGGTCGGCGTACCCGTCTTCGCGCACCACAGCACGACCTGGCCCCCATAACGCACACACCAGGATTCATTTACTCAGGGGATATGGAGGAGCCATCGCCGTCTGACTCCCAGTCCACTAGTCAGCCACTAGACACACAAACACATACACTGGGCCGACGGCCTGGTCTGGTGTAAGCGTCAGACTGGTAGCCTCTCAAGCCACGGTTTCTAAGACACCGTGATTTTTCCAGGTACATTATGATGATTGAGAGGGTGTTGTCTATGTATTAGTGTAGATAGTGTGCGCTGATGTGGCCTAGCCCCCGGTGGTTTACCGCCGGTTGTCGTCTTAATAGGCCGAAGAGTTGTGTAAATGTGTGGGAGCAGTGAGGTCAGTAAAGGCGGGCGCGGCGACTGAATGTAAGAGCCCCATGCACTGGTTCACCAGCCTCCGTGCGATGGATTCACAGGTGACCGACCAGGCCGATGCGTGAGTTAATATTGCGGGCGCAGTGTGAGCAGGAGAAATCGGGAGTCTGGGGTGATGTCATTCATGGTAGTGGTGGTGACAGTGGCGGTACGAATGGCAGGAGCGGAGGGTGTGCATGGTGTATCGGTGGTGTCGGTATTGCGGTGAATTCCACTGTCATGGATGCGCATGTGACCGAATAGGTCCATGCGATGATTGAATGCGCGAGGACAGTGAGAGCAGTGGATGCGGCGATCTCTGCTGTGTGTTTGTGCTCCAGGCACTGGTTCACCAGTCTCTGTACGATGGATTCACAAGTGACCGACCAGGCCGATGCATGAGGTGACTGTGCGGTCGCATTGAGGACAGTTTAGGAGAGAGTCCCCATCGCTGATGGTGGTGGTGGTAGCGAAGGCAAAGGCGGTGGTGATAACGGTAGTGGGGGTAACAGGCAATGATTATTGGGATGTGGTCTCTATGATGGTGGGAGTAATGAAATTGATGCCAGGAGTGAGGGTGGGGGAGTCTGAAGGAGGGATGGCAGAATTTGACGTAGAAGTTGGAATTGTCAAAATGTTGGTGCATTGCGTCTGAAGATGTCCAACCAGGCTGATTCACACGCAGAAGTTTCAGTTTGTTAGTCACTCGTCATCTTTTCTCACCAGGTGGCCACCCCATCGCAGTTGCACTTGCATCAGCATGGCGTGGATGCAGAGGATTCCGGTCCACTCCAGGACTTCCGTGTCCGCGATCTTTACTTGCCATCTCAGCTTCAGTATTTTGCGGAGGCAGCTGAGATGGAAGTTATTCAGCCTTCTGGCTTGGTTTGAGTAGACGGCCCAGGTCTCTACTCCAAAAAGGAGTTTCATCAAGACGACGGCCTTGTTCATCTTCAGATTGGTTTTAATTTGAAAACCATGGCGATTCCACACGGAGGCCTGCAGTCGGCTGAATGCCTGACTAGCTTTGGAGATCCGTTGGGCAACCTCGTCATTGATTCTCGTGTTGCGCGACATCGTGCTTCCTAGATAAGCGAAGGTTTCCACGTTTTTGAGTTGAGCACCGTTGACATTGATTCGAGGAGCATTGTATTCCGCGCTGGGTGGCGGCTGGTGCATGACAACCGTTTTGGCTGTACTGATTGTTAATCCAAAATCGGCGCAGCCTTCGGCGAAGAGGTTCATGCTTCTTTGCATGTCTTCCTCCACCACGGTGTTAAAGGCGCAGTCGTCCGCGAAGAGCAAGTCATGGACTGTCGTCGTAGACACGCGCGTTGTGGCCTGTATACGCCGACTGTTGAGAATGTGTCCATCAGTTCTGTAGGCGATGCGGATCGCAGGCTGCTCATCACGGTAGGCGTCCATCATCATAGCCGAAAACATGAGACTTAACAGGGTGGGAGCCAAAACGCAGCCCTGCTTCACTCCGTTGATTACTGCGAGTGCTTCGGATACCGTCCCGTTGCCAGTGACGCGCGCCGTCATCCCGTCATGAAACTGACGCACCATGTTTGGGAATCATTCAGGACAACCGAATTTCTGCATGACTTTCCACAGTCCGTCGCGATTCACCGTGTCAAAAGCTTTTGTCAGATCCATGAAGGAAGTGTATAGGTGAGTTCTCATCTCCTGACACTTCTCTTGTAGCTGGAGGGCGGCAAAGATCATATCGGTTATTCCGCGGTGTCGGCGGAAGCCACATTGGCTTTCCATTATTAGGCCCTGTTCTAGATGACCGTTCAGACGATAGAGAAGTATATGGGCGAAGTTCTTCCCGGTGATGTTGAGAAACGAGATGCCTTTGTGATTATCACGGAGTTGCTGGTTCCCCCTTCCGTTTGTAGAGATGGACGATGGTGGCGTCTTTGAAATCCTGAGGAACTTGTCCATGGCGCCACGTCCCCTGAAAGTGTTGTGAGTTCTTCCATCAGTCGGGGCCCCTCGTGCTTGTAGACTTCCGGTGTGATCGCGTCGGATCCCGGTGCTTTACTACTGGAAATCTGCTGCACGGCCCGGATGGTTTCTGGTAGGGCAGGCGGCAGATCCAGGTCATTGTTCGTATCCACTTCAGGGAGCCAGTCAATGACAGCATCAGAGATGGCTGATGAGCAATCAAGGGCACTTCTGAAGTGCTCGGCCCAGCGCTTCAGAATTTGCAATTTCTCTGTCAGCAGTGTTGTGCCGTCAGAGCTGAGCATCGGTGCGGTGGCCTTGCTACACGGGTCGTAGATGGCCTTGATGGCTTTGAAAAAGTTCTTCATTTCATTGCGGTCCGCATACCTCTGGATTTCCTCAGCCTTTCGGATCATCCAGGCATCCTGCATCTCCCGCAGCCGTTGTTGTACAAAGCATCGGCATCTGAAGAAGGCTGCTTTGGTGGCATCAGTTCTAGCGTCCATGTAGGCTTTGTGTAGTCCATTTTTCTCCGCGAGTAAGTTGCTGATGTCGGCGTCATTGTCCTCAAACCAGTCCTGGTGTTGACGGCGTGCGCATCCGAGGACTTCGACGGCTGTGGACTGGATGACATTTCGCAGTTGGCACCATAGTGTTTCCACGCTGCCGTTATCATCTGGAGCATGCAGGTCCTCCAGTTTCTCGGTTATTTGGTTGCTGAAATCAAGACAGTGAGCAGGCAAATTGAATAAAAGAGTATTTAACTTACCTGTAGGTCACTTACCTTGGGGCCTTCGTCGAGGCTGCAGTCGGAGCCTCATCTGGGAGATGACGAGGCGATGATCTGTGCAACCATCGGCATCGCGGATTGCCTTGGTTACCAGCCCGTTCTGTCGATCTCGGCTCCGGACGAGAACATAATCCAGCAGCCGCCAGCGTCGTGACCGAGGGTGCATCCATGTGGCTTTATTCACGTCGGAAGGCGAAAGACGGTGTTGGAGGGCAGCAGACGGTGTTCCCCACACGTTTGCAGAAGAATGAGGCCATTATCGTTACAGCTACTGAGACCGTGGAGACCCAGCACTCCCTGCCAGACAGCGTGGTCTGTACCGAGGCGGGCATTGAATTCACCAAGGACAATTATCGTGTCCACATTTGGCACATTTGCCAGCAAGGCGTGCAATTCCTCGTAGGATTTGTCCTTCACCGCCTCAGAGCTCGTTATTGGGGGAGCGTAGGCACTGATGACGTTGGTGAACTGATCTCCCCGAAGAAGCAGGCGGAGGCTCAGCAGGCGATCATTGATATCCTGCGGCAGACAGGGCAGACGTCCCATGATGTCGTTCCGGATGGCAAAGGCAACACCAGTGTCGCGTCGCTCTGCCTTTGGCCAGCCGCTCCAGAAGAAGGTGTAGCCGGCCCCCACCTCCTCCAGCTGTCCCTGCTCAGAGAATCGGGTCTCGCTGATAGCAGCAATGTCCACCTTGTAGCGCGCCAGTTCCCGAGCGGCTAGCGCCGTCCTCCATTCCGGCCGGTTGCTCCAAGGATTGTCTAAAAGGGAACGAACATTCCAGGCTGCTAGTGTGAGTGGACTCACCTGAGCAGCTTGGAGGGTATGGCGAGGGGGATGGGGACGAGGGGGTATTTTTGTTTGTTTGAGTTTTACGACCGCGTATTTTGCGGTCTGTGAGCCGCGGTCGGCTGCAGAAGACGTGATAAATAGCATTTGTTTAGGGCACCTTTTCTAGCCCCTTCCTCCGCAAGGAGGCAAGCGGTGCTGTCCCTAAATAGGGCTGCTCAGACATCCCAGACGGCTGCCGATCTCCACTATGGGTTACGGTTATTTTAGTGGGAGAACGACCCGAGTCAGCATGGGCCGCCTACGGGGTTGCTGTCGCCCCCACCGTAGGACATTTTGATAGGGGGGAGGTGGGAAGTTCGGAAGTCAGACATACTGGGTGTGAGGCACACACAACACCAGAGACCCTCCCCTGGTTTAGCCCACCGGTCGTGACAGTTGCCCAGGCTGTGGCCGCTGGGAAGAACCCAACTTCGAGGAGCCACAGGTGAGAGTTAGGTACCAGTTAGGTACCAGCATTCACCACCTGTACGAGACAAATGGAGCGACCAAATGCTATCTGTGTGGTGCTACCCCTAACTAGTACCCCTACACCCTATAGGTATACTACAAACACGCCTGCAAAGAGAGGATTGCTGTTACTTGGTCACAAGCGTGCCGCTCCAATCCGTTTCAAGCGCTAAAACCATGCGTATGTTTAAAGTTTCTGTAACAGTGGTGTTGATAACACGTCGGATAGCCTATCGACCCAAGACCGGACGGTGGCCTCCGTATAGTCTTGCTTCAAAACCTTATAACTTACTTGGGATTATACAAGGCCGAGCCGAAAATCTGTCCTCGAGGAACACCTCGCATTCATACCTCGCGCATATGGCATCTGCCCCATCAAGCAGGGCTCGTCGAAGGCCAATTGCTGTCTCCTCTATGTATGTCTCCTAGAATAGAGCAAAACATTAGACTTGGCTGGATCAAGCGCTCACAAAAAAATTAGACTTAACTTTCCATTTAAAATGTTAACATAGAGGGATGGAGAGAGAGCGAGCGAGCGAGCGACAGTTTTCGGGCACCTTGGACGCAGAAGATACTGCTGACCAAGGTAAGCGAGACCACCGGGGTAATCTGCGGATTACCTGCCGTCAGTAATGAGTAGTACCCAGACCCCTGATTGGGAATAGGAGTGCTGATAGGCCGGGCTCCCTGTTACCCACTGACCTTTGTGCTTCGTAGGATGGTTGACTGACGGCCACAATGAAACCCCAAATGTTTAGCCATGTTCCTTTATCTGTTCCTACAATGCCTTTTCAGTGGTGATCGCTTCTTGCTATGCGACCCCTTTATGGTCCCGGGACCGGAGTGAAGAGGTAAAACACAGCTAACAGTCACAGTTCGGTGGTCAAAGAGATTGGTGAAAGTTCCCGTCACGTGAATCTTCATCAGCTTTCTTTATGCAAAGTATTTGAGAGTCCTAATCTGTGGGAAGCACGGTCTTCCGGGTATGGAAGAGTGGAGGTGAGTTGAAAGAAGCAGGAAAATCTTCGTAATTACATGACAGACGGCTGAAAGAGTGGCGGGCGTTTGAAATTGAGCCTCCATCTTTTCGGCTCTCCATTTGCATGTGAATCCTCTTATATCTATGTCGTTTTTTCGAACAACAAAAATGAGGTCATCGGCTCACGACGCTGGCACCGTTTTGAAAGGAGTCCAATTTGGTCGGTATTTTGAGACGCATTCAAGAATGATTCTTCATGAGGTTAATATGGGCATTCTTCGGCCATTTGTTTGTGATCTTCCGGTTTTTAATGGCTTGTGTTCCCAACCTTATTCACGGTGAATGGAGGACATTTTTCACTGAAAGTTTTGGAATTTTTTTCAAAATAAAGCGTAGCTCTCTCTCTCTTTAGGATGGAAAAACAAAAAACAAGGACAGAATATGGTAAATCAGGAGAATAGGAACCCCACGGTAATCCCTAACTGTAACCCTGATCTTCCCCACCCCCTCCCAACAGGCGCTTTGCATATTTCCTTGTAGTGCCTGAACTCCGATCCCTAGTAGCAAGTATATAGCGAGGCGATATTGCGAATAGCGAATTTTCGCAATTGGAGCCATCGACAGGTTATTGGTTCCCTCCCTGACGTAATCTCGCTGTTGATTGGTTGGCAGTGTTTAGTCACGTAGGCACTTCCCGCGCGCGTGAATGCGCGCCATTGTTTCGCGGCCTGCGCGTACTTGACAAAACTCTCTCTGTTTATTTTGTTATCTGCCAGATCGATCTGGCAGTTGAACAGACCTCCTCCTCAAGGTCAAAGGCGTTGTTGAGGCAAGCCGCGTAGAACTCAGTTCGCCAAGTGGCGATGTTGTGAAAACATCCAGTAGATTCATCGTTCACTAACGGGAAATGCGCCTTAGATTCGTGGTTGCGGTTCTTGAAAATAGTTTCTAAGCTATATAATATAGCTGACAGATTGACGGTTCCAGCTATGGATGATATTTTATCCGGCTTTCTAAACGCGTGTGTCCGTATTTAATTTATAGAAACTGAGGGTAATCATGCAACTTCGCTTCCAGTTGGTGTGTGGCCATCAACAGAGGATCAAAATGTGTAGCCTTACAGAGCGCCGTAACCATTCCAAAGGAGG
The DNA here is from genome assembly GCA_017591395.1 of Schistocephalus solidus. NCBI lineage: Eukaryota > Metazoa > Platyhelminthes > Cestoda > Diphyllobothriidea > Diphyllobothriidae > Schistocephalus > Schistocephalus solidus. The sequence goes on along the minus strand of WEDG01002632.1, from coordinate 23,662 downwards.
CGCCTCGAGTAGTGAATGAAAACAGATCTATGCAGCTGATACAACAAATACGATCGTAAATTTGAGCGCAAAGCTAAATTTTGGCAGCTAGCCACTGCTGGTTAACCCTGCCTACAGTGGTCATAACCGTGTCTTTCTAATGAAATACGAAGGATATGAGAAAACGGACGCTGTTCAGATCTGCCTGCATCAAAACCAGTTCACGTGACGCATGCAAATATTGGTGTCCGCTTTTAGTGGCGGAAAGTGTTGTGGGTTTTACGAACCACAAAGCTGGGGCCTTCGCCTTCAGTCCTGATAAACGGTACTTCGTAGGTTGTATTAAAACTTTCTCACTTGATGTAAGCCAATTAATGCTTGAAAACGGAAGCTTAAGCAAAAAACCTGAAATTAGCAAACTGATTCAAGGTCTGCGTACTGATGACCCCAGTTTCTCGTGTATAGTGACATGGATTTCAAGCAAAAAAGGAATGTGTACAGTAGATGTCCTTTCCAATGAAATGTTAAAATAACTTCTGAAATGCTTTTTTTCGGTTAGAATGGATTAACTAAATGCTTTTGTAGAACTTATTATCGAATGGCCTAATAACAAGACACTGTATTTACGACCGAATGTTGGGTTTCTGATGAGCTTTACTCTGGCTGCCTGTGGAAACTAAACTTGCTAAAAATGACTATGTAAAAAGCATGCATTTTTTCTTTTCAATTCAAAAAGGTATTAAAAAAGCACATTTGGTAGAAATTACGTCTTCATGCTTCAAGGAAGAGAATGTTTCGGTTTAAAAAACTTCATTAATGCTGCAGGATAATAAGTATTACAAACTCACCTAGCATACTGCCTAAGCAAAAGCTTGTTTCAAAAGTTTTGATATATTTTATGAGATAGGCCACATATTGCATATTGTCGGGGATGTAACATGTGTTTGGGCTTTAAGACTTGTTGAATGACAATACTGGAAGTGATTGGTTCCTGTAAACTAACTTCTGTGCAAAAAGAGTTCCCATGAGAATTTGTATAAACCTCTGGAGTGGATGGCTTGGCGAATTCCTTTATTGTCTTAGCAAACCGTTCAAATTGTGGAGAAAAACGACCTAAATATTTTGCTTCAATCGTAAACTCAAACAGAGAGGAATATTGACCAGAATGTCCCAAATTGGAGATCAACAACCGTCTAGGGACTGTTCGGCAGTATTTATGAGGCAGCTGACACATGGCTTTCCATATTTCCAGGTGTGTTTCTGTCCTTATAAGTTTCAATCCTGATGTCCTTGTAATCACGCCCCATTCTTGTGTTCCTCAACATTGTACCTTTCTACCTATGACAACATCCGTCAATGCACGCATGCATAGGTTACTTCTCGAAGTGTTTTGTTCAAAATAGTAAGTATTTGCTTAAAGTCACATTCAGAAAAAAAGTCTGTCTAGGCATGTGAATCTGCAGCCGAAAACTAACAGTTAAGTCACCTAGAATTGGATGAGAAGGCAACGGTGACACGCGAGCAATACTTTAATTGGTTCATAGCGATTGGTCTCTTACCAAATCAAGGATGATTCCGATATTTTTCGTTTGAAACTCCGGCATAAGGGGTTTTGACCCGAGGTCGGCAATGCACTTTTCCAACTCCGAGGGTTTCTCGAATGTATAGGAACAGCCTTTGATAGAAACATATAGACGGTAGTTTACTGTCCAATAAGCGTGTTGTTCAAGCAGTGGCACAAGTCAATTTTTATGATTACAGTCAAAAGGAACAAACAATAAACATATTTTCAGCTCAGAATCCACTGGCCTGAGATCTTCTGAGTCTTAAATTTTGTGGGCTAAAGACAACAAATAAATCAAGAATGGCTCCTCCAGTTTGCTGGGTTTTGAACTACGGTTCACATAGGCCACAGTTAATGACGGGTAATAGGGCAGAAATTCTAATCGTACTAGCCCCGACTGAAAGCATTAGCTGCTTACACTAACTCTCAGTTCTAACTACTAACCCCAAATGCCAACCTAGACTTCAAGTTAAAATTTCGAACCCATACATGTAAGTCCAACAACTAGCCCGAAGTACTATTCCTGACTACTAACCCCAACTAAAAACCCCTACGTCCGACCAGAAACCAAATCCCAGATTTCATAACCGCAGCTTTAAAGCTAAAGCCCAGTTTCCCGGTCTCAATTTTCAACCCCCAATCCCTAGCCCAACATCCTCGAAACTTAATCCCATGCAACTATTTGTAAAATTGCCTAATTCTAAACTCCCAAACCAAACCCCAAAAAACGTGCCTACCCAAGTGAATGAAAACCCACGAAACCATGGCTACTTAAATTATTGCAGTAGGCATATCATAAGTTATCCACCAAGTAGTTCTGCAGGACCATTCGTTGCCTTATACAAGGGTATATAGCTAAGGGTGCAACAAGCAAGACGCAGACAGCTGTTTCACAGTTGGTACCGATCATTCGTACGTCATATGCCTTTTGGATCTTGATGAGTGCAAGAGTTTACACGGATTTTAACTTATATTCGTTATTCTATAGTGTTTGAATTAATACGAGATCAAATCAATTTCTTTACAATAGCAATTAGGCCTTCTTCTTTATCTAAAAGTATAATGCAGGATATCAATAAATACTAACGACAGTGTCCACTCTGTGTTGAGCTTTTTTACGGCCTAGAATTCAGCACTCACATTAATGCAACGCGCAGCATAGACTAAAAACAAACCGATAATTCGTAGATTCGATCATTGTTTGATGCTGAAAATTTGCATTCGTATCGGTTTGGAATTTGGTTTGAAGATATAAGGCTTTGCAGTCAGTGTTAATGTGGCTTTAGCAGGGCTTGACAACGGCTGGGCGTTAGTGCCTACGTTGACCTCGAATCACGTTTGCATCAGAAAGCCAAAGGATTGGTATGCGACCATTACTGACTGGATAAATATCAAATCTGCAGAGGCGGATGTTGAGGAATGGCAAGGCCCTGCTGAACCTCGTTTCTATGATTTGATAAGGATTCATAAGCTAGACTCCTATGGTGGGCCAACCGCGCCATGTGCAGACGAATTTTGTGTGTCGGTTGCCAACCGTTGGCTAGGATTTTCACTGGTTGAATAAGAGCATAATAAACCCAAAACATTTATACAACAATTTGCGATCGGGAATATATATATATATATATATATATATATATATATATATATATATATATATATATATATATATATCAAGTCGCTATGCGACTGCCCGCGAGAGATCTAAAGTGAGCTCCAAGGCACAACGGAACATAAGTGTTCCTTAACTAGATCAGTGAACAACACACTTTCATAGTCCATATTCCCGATCGCAACCAACAAAACAACGGGCCCGTGGCTCAATGGTAGAGTGTTACACTCAATGACCATCGGTCGCAGGTTTGAATATTGGGTGATTCACACCTGGGATTAGGTATGACTGGCTGATGACGGCTAATAAGCCAGAAATGGCCATTCCGGTCTACCCTGTCTTTGTCGGTTCCACTTTACCAATATACATCTCAAGTTGCTATGCGACTGCCCGCGAGAGATCTAAAGTGAGCTTCAAGGCACAACGGAACATACGTGTTCCTTAACTATATCAGTGAAAAACACACTTTCATAGTCCATATTCCCGATCGCAACCAACAAAACAACGGGCCCATGGCTCAATGGTAGAGTGTTACACTCAATGACCAAAGGTCGCGGGTACGAATGTCGGGTGATCCACACCTGGGATAAATTATGAATGGCTGATGACGGCTAATAAGCCAGAAAGGGCCATTTCGGTCTCCCTGTCTTTGTCGGTTCCACCTTACTAATATAATCTCTCAATTTACATCTCTCGGGTTCGAATCCCAGGTGTACCACACTTGGGATTGGGTATGAATGGCTGATGACGGCTAATAAGCCAGAAATGGCCATTCCGGTCTCCCTTGTCTTTGTCGGTTCCACATTATCAACATATGCTATACGTCGCTATGCGACCGCCTGCGAGGGCTCAAGTCTCAGCTCCAGGGCACAACGGAACATCCATGTTCCTTAAGCAGATCGGTGAGCCCCACACTATCATATATATATATATATATATATATATAGTGTTTGTTTGGATGCATGAATTTTTATACACAGCGACTTAAGGAAATACTCGTGTTAAATTACCTGGAGGGAATGGGTCGAAGGAATAGGACTCAAAGGTGACGTCAATTGACGTGATTATTGGAACATCGGGATTTAGCTGGTTGACAAAATTGAGCGGCATTCGCACAAAGTGAAGCTCGAAGAAGTTGACGGCCGTGGTCTTATTGACAAATCCATGAGCAGCGCACAAGAAGATTTGAGGCTACTCAAAGAGATGAAAGTCATTACCAGACGATGGCGGCTGGCGAAGAAAAGCAGAACAACTGGAACTCAAAGTTATGACGAAAGCGACAGATGTCCGCAGAAATTACTAACCGCATCTTCAAAAGTCCATGCATAAAAGGGAGACAGTTCGAGCGCATCGGAGTTGGGATCAACGACCAGCCCAGTGTACTTTATGCGCCTATGTGCAGAGATAAAAGTGAGGTCATTTGGATGAGTGATTAAAATCGTTCAAACTGAGGAGATTTCGGCTTACTTTAGTATCTCCTTGCATACATAGCCGAAAACCTGGCGTTATTTGAATGTATTAGTGCATGCAATTCGGTAAAATGTATGGGTGCATGCATTTCCCAGAATATATATCCACTTTCGTAACGCTGAGTTTATTCAGGCTCGTGTCGCTAAAGTAAACTCTAGTGGCGAATGGAGGATGCGGAGAGGAAAAGGAGAAGGAGGAGAATGAGAATGAGGAGGAGGAGGCCATTTAGTTGCTCTGTGGTTATATTTTATAATGAAATTATATATCGTGGACAGAAAAGTAGAGAGTGGCTACGCTTAAGGTTTAGCGAATGGGGTTATTCTGCGATTTCGTATCTACTGCTTTAAACGTTCTTGGTGCACAAGGGAAGTTTTCACCAAGAGCCGTATCCCACAGCTTGCAATCCGGACTCTACACTAACCAGCAGCAATCTTCCAATTTAAAGTGATACACCGCTGCAGAAAATACACAAGAACTCCTCTAAAGGGGCGGCTCCGGCTACACCCTACTGCACAAAGACGCAAAGTCGGATGTCTGAAACTCATTAGCAGCTAGGAGAAACGATGCTAAACTAGCAATAGACCACAAATTCAGACATAACGGCACTTGAATTCTCGCCAGAGGCGAAAATTAGGTTAGTCGAGAAATACCTATATCCCCTGTTTTTTGAGAATCCTGGTGTCAGGTATACAGGTCATGCTGTGGCGCACGAAGACGGGTACGCCGGCCCTGTCAGCCAATGCGCCCACTCCCGCATCAGACGACTGACTGGCTCGGATGGTGGTCTGATTTTGGGGGTGAGGAGAGAGTGAGGTCAATAGCTCAGCGCGTGTTCCTCACTATAAACAATCTGACGCGCTCGAAACTATCACGCTGCACTTAAAGCCGTGGCTTGGAAGATTGTCAATTGACGGGATAATTCGGTTCACTCAGTCAGACCAGTATGTGTTTGTGCGCAATGGATGACTGGTTGACTGCGAGTCAGGCTGATATGGCTCCTACTTACTATAACCATTATGGCACTCGCACTCTGTTGGGAACCGAGCCGGCCCTCCCTGTGTTTGTTGCTGCGTTCTTGTTTTTGTTGGAACATGAACCTGTGTTGCATGAACCTGTGCCATCTCCCATCTTCGATCTTCCTTACTGTCTTGACTCCGGGTCCTGGTGGGGGAGTGGAACAGAGTGCGAGGTAGATGCAGTTAAAGTCCACTCTCACTATAATCCAGCGCAGGTCACCGTTTCTGTAACACCCTGCTGTGGTGCATACCATGGAAATAGTCGAAAACGATGGCAAAACTGGCATGTCATGGCATTCCTGTACAAACTCAACTGATAAACAGGCCTACCAGATATGCAACTTAGTGCTTATGTCCGAAGAGTTCAATGAAGTTACACGATGTCTGCAGGTGAACGGTAATTTTAGGCAGTATAGGTAAGATGATGACCGTTCAATCGTCGGGTCGATGATGTCCGTCAGTTCAACCGTCGTAATCCGACGATGTCCACCGTATGCTCAACAACATGGTGGTCCAGGAACGGTGAATTTTGCGCAAATTAGTTTTAAGTGCTAGTAGACCTGCACTGCATCTACCGCACGCTCTATCCCTCCACCACCTGTGCCCGGTGTCAAGACCGAGTCAAGAAGACTGGAGGTTGGCGTGGGCGCAAGTGGCTGGCACAAACTAAGCCGTCCCTAAATGTGCCCGCACACGTGGTTTGGAGCCCACGTATTGGGAGTGCTTCAATCACGTCAGATTTTTTCCAGTGAGGGAAAAATTCTGAGTCTTTGTCCTTATTCTCTATTCCTTTTCCTATGTCACAGTCAGTGTTACATGCTAGAGTATAGTTGACAGCACAGGTATTAGCTAAAAGCCCAACCACGTGTTTCACCGATATTCTTCCGTCGCGTGATATGGCTGCGAGGGCTTCGAATCATCAGTGAATCCAAGTATTCCACGTGTGTTGGCTGATATACGAACTCCAGTTTTAAACTTGCAGATTTTTAATTTCATCAGAAATTACTCGGTCACTTAGAGTAAATATGTCTTAAGTAAGTTCTATAAGCCTCAATATTTTTATCATCGTTCGGTCTCAGCCACAAAATCTCAATTCTGGCTACCTAACTACAAATTGTGGATTAATTTATGAGGAAATTAAAAAGCTGTTCCCATGAAACTGGGGTGACTTTATCCGAAAACACACGAGGAATACTAGAAGACTCACTGATGGGTTGAATCCCTCGCAGCAGTGTCATGCCAAGCCGAAACACCAATGAAACACGTTTCTTTGCTTTAACCTCATCCCTATTCTGACAAATATTGCATAGCTGGTAACTTTTTATACATCACTGCCTGCCGGTTTTCAGTTTAAGAATATTATGTGGGTATACCTTCGAGGTTTATGGGCCTAAACCACAATATGCACATTCAATTTCTGTCTGAACCTATGAAGCTTAACTCAGCGATTCTTTTCTGAAAAGATTAATAAAATAGAAGTAACTATAAGGTTAGGACGAGTAAGACCGTCAAATTAAAATTCCACTTAACACCAACGCCTGTCATCAAGCGCTCGGAGGTGGCCCATAAGGAAAATGTTTCGCTATTTATGTTTGTCAGCGGTGACTGGTCGGCAGTCGGTATCTACAGTGGAATTAATCAGTCAATCTACAGGTGGATGCACATCTACTCCCGCATATCGCGCTTTTTCCTCTTTCTCTGTGATAACTAGAAAATAAACGAGTCGCCCCCTTTTCCACAGTCAATCACTCCGGTATCTACCTTGAGGTGCTGGTCAACTGCCGACAGTTAAGTTTGTTTTGCTACTTAATTTCAATAAAAGTAGACATTTTACCTGTATATAATAGTTTATAAGCGCCAAGAAGGATAACATAGCAACATAGTCCTCAATTCACCTCTTGCGTGCGCTGAGAGGTGGATGAACGATAATGAAATTCTGACACAAGTATAGCAGTTACTATTTCGAGAAAGTCTGTATAATCATGTTTTTTCAAAGAAGCCTAGATTTTAAATTCAATCGTGTATAATAAATTGCGTATTAATCCAAGCACAGCTGTGTAAAGAAGTGCGAAAATTTCAAGAAAGCTTTTTTAACATGCAGCTATGTAATAATGGATAAAATCAGGAGTGGCTGACCGCAGAGAACCTTTTAAAAAGGCAGATTATATTATTTCTGACTTTTTATCCTCTTCGGTAAATCTCTAATCGATTGTATTTAAAGGGATTTTCAGAATACGATGTGTTAAACATTGCTTTAGATGGGTATTTCCGGTTGCTGAGGCAAAAAAATTATTAGAAACAGATTTTTTTGTTGACAGAACTTTAAGCAACTATTCAATAATAAGAATTAGGGAATTCTTACTGCATATCAATGAAATCCTCAGATATTTTGAACCAGGATCTCCGTAGAGAGGAAGGACTTGGTTTTTCCCTTAATATAACACGATCTGGATACGAATTTTGCCAGCAAGGCAACAATAAACCATCAGGGCTTTGCTTCGGGTCCCAGTAATAGTCTTGTCGGGCCGGTGCAACTTGCGTGAATGATACGTTGTGAGAGGCTAATGGAAGCGCGACTGACAGCTGAAACTGTGCTTTTGAAACTGGTAAATATAGAATTGAGACTGCATTTCGTCGCATTGTTATCAGTAACACAAACAATGTCAACCGAATTTGCATGGTAAACCGCTGAAATGTAATTAAAGGAGAAAGCTGGGAAACTGATTCCTTGAAGAATTTAACACCAGTATTTAATAGAGTGTTTATGACAAAACTTTAAAATCTATGTACGAACAAACACCTTTTTAGTTAATTTTGATGTTCCCAGATCTTGCAGTCTGCATAGAAATTTGTGGCAGATTCATATAAAATTGTCTTTTTATATTTGCGGATGAGTATCTTATGTACGTTTTGTGGCCAAAATTGACTAGGTAGACCGGAAACGCAGGTGACTGCATGTGTCAGCTATCCGTTTATTATTTCATATATTTGGAACCGCACGTGCAATTACAACTGGGAAAGTTGCATAAACTTAATCACAAATCATACACAAGGCCTACGAATAAAAGACTGCAATGCTCGCTTGATACGAAGTTGGGTCTTTATGAAAAATAAAAATTAAAGAAAATACTTCTTCCTCAAAATATTGCCACTGACCGTGAATCTTCAGATCCTAAATTGCTAAACGCGTTTTTAAGGCCTTTTAAACTACAGGATGGATCTTTTCTCTGAACAGAGATTCCCGGAAAACCATCTATGCCCGTTACTGTCCTTGTCGTAAAATTTTTGAGAAACAAATAAATGTGAAGAAGACAAGTCTAAACTAAAACACAAATATTCAGGTTGTACATTTTGTTCAGGTAGACCATCATGCAGGTGCTATAATTAGGCTTCATCACCGAGATAGCGCTCACGGGGCTGGTTTGAGATGATTTAAATTGCGATGGAGCCTAAATACTTTTTCTACTTGCAAACATGACACTAATTTTCACTCAGAGTGCACAGGTTTCAGTAGAAAACCTGTACGCACTAAAATTTTGAAGTATCTAACAGGGAAAAAATGGTATTTAAAAAAATTTGAATAATATCGTCAGTAAATTCACATGAAATTAGGCAATTTGATTATTAGCGTGTTTTATGTCCGACGAGCATTTTTTAACTACTGAAATATTTTACTTCTCTGACATTATCATCACTAAACGCTTGTCTAGATCAGCAAGAAATGCGTTTAACGTAAGTTATCACATGTGCAATAACATACATTATCCGGCAGTCTCAGTATATACCTGTGCGTGAGTTTAACAATGCTTTGATTGCCTATTGAATTCAAGATGCTTTAGTAAAATAGGTCTGTTATCAATAGAAACCTCGATTATGTTAGGCTATCTATGTGTAAACATACAGGAGTACACCTAGGTGCATGGAAGGTTCTTGTGGTGGCTTCAACATAAGTTGATGTACAGCCCTATTTTGGAAGAGAAAGAGAACGACAGCACTCTGAGACGTGTACGCCGTACAGAAGATTGGTCATGGTCAGAGTCCCAAACGCGTGGCTGACTCGCAGCCCACGCGCTTGTCTGTCCGCTAAGATAATTTGAGCATAAAGCAATAAATTTCAGATGAACGGCAGTCAGCGTCAGTTTAGTGAGTTGATTAAGTGATTTTGGAATGCGTGGATGCAAGTGATTAGCCGTCCTCGAGCCTGTATTCGCGTACATTGGCTTCGATTGGGATCCGTGAGCACATAATTTCCAGCCCGCGTTATAGACCAGAGGTAAATCTCATATGCGAAAGAGGCTGTAGAGGTTCAATTTTTCAGTTATAATAATAATAATAATTGTTATTATTATGATTAGGTGGATATTAGTAAAACAATGCAAAAGAAGGCCTTTCAACTCATAGTCTCTGCAAAAGTACAACGAATGTTAAATTATCCTGAAAAATCCAAATTTTTTCGCGTTTAAAGTGATATTTTCCTGTTTTGACAGGAAGATAAAATAAGGTTCTATACAGTACATAACGAGACATGAGTAGTCGAATATAATTATATTAATATCGGCCACTGTGTTTTAGGTGATGCACGTATCTTGTGTTATACGCGTATCAGCAAAGTCACTAAACAAAATACTTAACCTTTACCAAATTTACAGATTTTGGCTTATTTATATGAAAGGAGAAGGAGTTTAGGGTGGCTCGGTAAACGCCAGCAGTTCTGGACACGATATCTGATACTTCTTGTGACCTTGGAAGCTTTTTACTGCATTCATCCACCAAAGGGTTAAATTGTGACCTCCGGTCTTTGATACTCAAGTCTATAGTTAGTGAATTTTATCAGGATACTAAGACCCCAGACTTGTAAGGCTAATTTCTGCATGAATTTAAAGCTGTTATTCGTTCCAGACCAAATCAGGAGCGCTCAGTTGAAATTCAGCATAGATTGGATATTGGCAGAATGCACAGAAATTGAGCCTAACACTAGTAGGTTCATACGGCAACAGGATGCACTCTTATTGATACTTCTCATGACAGGGATCTTGGTAGCTGAGATTTGATAACTAAACTGCACCATCGATGCAGACACTACTGTCTTTTTGTTTGCTTATCGACTGTGTGCTTGCTTTGTGCTGTGCATTTACATTAGTTTCCTTTTTTTCAGTTTTACGCATCTTAAATTCCGCTAAGGTTTTTATGGTCATGTTTAAAAGGTTTATATTAATGAACATCGTCATGAAATGGACAATTCACATAGGGAATCGTCATTTAAACTTAAATTCCAGTTTCCGTGGAAACCCTTGACCCTTAACATCTTTGTGAATGCGGTCTCTTGTGTAGAATTGGATACTATTGTGAGCAAATCCATCCTTAATGATGACTTGTCTACACACAGACCCATTTTATTCAGGATAATACAGCTTATATAAGAGATAAAGACAGAGCCTTGGAAAACCCTATTTGAAGATAAACGATGACAAAACATGCATATGCTTATAAAAAGATATTCATGCATTATATAAGTCATAAATTTCGATTAACTATATTGCATCAAATGCAATTCCATAAATCCTATTGTTAAATTTTTCAATGGTGTAAGCCTGAACACTCGCTGTAGATACATTGTTTTATTCTTCAATCCTATTGTATATTGTATATTTGAAGGGTAACAGGCATTGCCCTTGATGACCCTATTGATGTAAAGTTATCATTGCATGTGTACAGTCAATATAAAATGGTGTACATTTTAAAATCTTTGAGTCAAAGCATAGACATAACTTCAAATGCGTTTTCACAGCCATAGGCAAAACATTGTGGAAGAAAAGCAGAGCCCGAAAGATTTTAAAGGGCTGGTTTTAAGAAATCATGTTGTGACAGTCGTCTTTTGTCAAATATAATGCAATCAAGCCTTCTTTTAAAATCAGTAATGCTGTCAGAGGTAACCGTCTCGCTTGGTAATGAGTTCCAAGGTCGAACCACTCGTTGGCTGAAACAAAACTTTCTGAGGTTCAATCGCGTGCGTTCGCTATTAACCTTGTAAGGATGACCACGCAGATGAGTTGTGCAAGCAAAGTCGAAGAAATCCTCCGATCTCAGGGAGGAATCATGGCCCCGGATAATCCGGAATGTCCAGAGCAGGCTACACCGTAAGTGCCTGTAGGAAAGAGGAAATAAGTCAAGCTTTTTCAATCTGTCTTGGTACGGTAAGGTCTTAAGACCGTCGACCATCTTCGTTGCTCTCCGTTGCACCTGTTCGAGGAGGTCAACATCTTTCTTAATCCATGGTATCCAAGCTGGTATTCCGTAATCTAAATGCGGTCTCACAAAGGCACCATAGACTTTTCCGAATAGATCAGGGGGGAATATTTTAAACGCACGTCTGATCCAATGTAGTGTACATGTTGCCTTCTGGACTGCTTTCTTACAGTGTTTTGAGGGCATCAAATTCGCAGTTGTCCACATGCCCAGATCTTTGTATGTTTCGACCTCTTTTAATGCAGTGCCATTAATAAAGTACTGGTGTCTCAGAGATACTTTTCGACCGGCGCTTATGTGTAGGATCACGCACTTGGATACATTAAACTTAAGAAGCCACCTAGCCGACCAGGCACTTAGTTTGTCAATATTCGATTGTAACCCTTTTGCGTCATCAGCGCAGCTGACTTCGGTCCATATTTTAATGTCATCTGCAAACATGACACCTTCACAATCTAGATCATTGAGACAGTCGTTCACGTAGATTAGGAAGAGTAGGGGGCCCAAAACAGAACCCTGTGGAACACCACTTTCTACTTTTGCCCATTCTGAGCTAGAGTTTCCAACAACAACTCTCTGTACTCTGAAAGACAAGAAACTCTTGATCCAATTGAAAAGTTTTCCTTGAATTCCTACGTTCCAAATCTTCTGTAAAAGAAGCCCGTGTGGTACACTATCAAAGGCCTTTTTGAAATCAAAAAATACAACATCTACTGGATGACCCTTATCTGTGGCCTTTGTCCATTTCTCGTGCGACTGAAGGGCACTCGTGAGACAGGAACGTCCTGGACGGAAGCCGTGTTGGGCATCGCATAGGATTTGGTTGTTTTCCAGATAGCGCATTAAATGCCTTTTGATAATACGCTCCATTATTTTGCACGCTATGCAAGTTAAACTGACAGGGCGGTAATTTTCACAGTCGAGTCGTGAACCTCCTTTATAGATCGGGGCGATGAATGCGCACTTCCATTCTTCCGTGAGTTTGCTTTCTTCAAAGGACTTTTGGAATATGATGGACAGTGGTACACACAGTTCGTGAGCAAGTTCTCTAAGTGCTAATGCAGGAATTCTATCTGGCCCAGGCGACTTGGCAGGCTGTATACAGAGTAATTCGGTTTTAACTACGGTCGGTGAAAAGTCTAGGTCTAGGTCCTCTGTTGTGGATGAGGAGGAGATGGAGGAGTAAGGGAAAGGGGGATACACATTCGTTGACAAACTGTTTGAATAGCAGCAAAATTATTTGGCTCTCTAGTGAAGACGGTCTGGAAGAATTTGGAAAGAAGGGATGCTTTAACTGGGTCATCGGTCTCCAGTTTTCCGTCTGCAGACCTAAGAGCAGGTATCATTTCCTGAATTCTCTTTGTACTCCGTATGTAGCCATATAGCAATTTGGGCTGTGCCACCGATTTTTGCAGTACGTTTAGTTCAAACTTCCTCCGCAGCTTAGTAGCCTCACATTAACAAACGTTGCGTTGTTGCTTTTATTCCCGTAAGTGAGCATCGGAGCCGGTTTGTCTGTAACGTCTCCAGAAGCGATTTCTTTTTTTGAAAGAGGCCTGCAAGTTTGCGTTTATCCACTTTGGGCCGTTTGTGGTTGTCTTTTTCCTGAGACGACAGTTGAGGTAAACAATCCTTTTCAAAATCGAACTCAATGTCGTCCAATCTTTATTGGTTTCACCATGTAGTTCTGTTTCCCAGGATATCTCTGACAGTTGTCTTCTCATAAGTGAGAAGTCCCCTTCCAAATGTTTCTTACCCAAGTATCGGGTAAATTTGGTTTGGAAAACAGTGAGTACTCGAAGCACAGCGTAATGTGATCACTTGAACCTAATGGCGGTCGATCCTGTAGGTCTAGCACATTTTCCTCATCTCGGGTAAAAATCAGGTCAAGACAGTTTGATTGTTGTCCTTCTCTCGTCCGTGTTCCAAAGGTGACGTACTGAGACAGAAGTTTGTCTGTTGCCCATTGTAGTAGTTTGTGGGAGACCTTGGCGGGAGACCTTGGCCCACACTTCTAATTCGACGCAGTTTGTCTTCAGTTTTAATTTGTGAACACGTAGATTTGTAGGTTTTGCCAATCCAAGTAAATCAGCCATTTGGAGAGCACAGTCTACTACTCCGACGAGTTGAAGACCAAGATCATATCCCCTTGTATTGACTACAAGAGAGAGGAAACGTTTCTATTTTTTTCGCCAATCCTCATAAGGCAGGCACTCCAAGCGGCTGAATAGTTTTGTCACCCTTCAGTGAAAGGCTCTTAATTACAAAGTACTCTCACTGCATTCAGGGGCGACACCGTTGAACGCATTGTTCTAACATCTGCTATACAAATGTTAAAACCCTTAACCCAAGAGCTCCTTGTCAAAATAAGGAAACAATCTCCTGGGCGCTCTTATGGTGCACGTTGCTTCTTTGCTATTTTAGGGCAGTGAATCTAGGGATCGGATGTGGATGTCATGTATAAACCTTAGACCATTAACTCGTTTATCAACTCGAGTTGGTCACCTCTGCTGAAATACCGATATCAAAATCTCATCACTCTATCTGTTCCCTTTGAGTTATAGGCAAATGCGTGGTGATCTCCTGCAGACATTCCGCATTGTGAAGGGATTGGATTGTTGCCTGGAATTCTCGGACTTATTTGAATTTGCCGCCACGACCCATCTCCGAGGTAACCCATTGAAACTGCGTGTCCAGCAGGTGAGACTGGATGTGCGCAAGTTCTCCTTCTCTATCAGAGTGGTTAAACCATGGAATGCCCTCCCTGAAGACGTTGTGATGTCACCATCGCTGGAAAGCTTTAAAAGGAACCCTGACAGTTTTATATTCCGCAACGAGCCTGAGCGATGAGGAATTTATCTTAACCCTCGAGAGTCGTGCACCACTTGTCATATTTTATGACCGCCTTTTGTACCTTTGCACCCACACGGTTTCTCTGTATACCGCACTTAAAAAAATTGGGTACTTAAAGGCCCATGCCTATTTCCCTCAATAAATTGAAATGAAAAAAAGACCGTAGTTGGATTACTTGCACTTGTGGAGATTAAGAAGAAGTAAGCATTTATCACATCACTTTAGCCAGAAATCGCAGTTATTATGCATACCAAGCACATCCTCTTGATTTGCAGGTGAATGCTGTTATTTCAGTCATCATTGAGCATTACTTTCTCGTACGTCAGGCAATCAAGCTACTCGTTAAGGGCGCAAGATCGATTACTTTTAACTCCACGTTGATGCGTACTTAGCACGTTTTTCTCATCAATATGCTTGATACTTTCCGCTTTGGATATTTTCTTCATTAGCTAGCAACAAATCATCATAAGTCTAACTGACCTGAAGCTATATGGTAAGGTTCTCTTTCTCTTACTTCAGTGACCCTCGCGAACACGCGATGAATATGCGCGCAAGCAAGGTCAAGCTGAACCTTCGCTCTGAATTTTTCACAGGAAGGGTGGTTGAGAATTGGAGTACTCTCCATGCATTAGTCGCGGAGGTGAGATGATTATATGCGTTCCTCATTATCCCACGACAGTCTGAACCTCGTGAACCCAAGTTACAGCATTTAAAAACGATGATGCTCAAGTTACGCAAGAACTATTTCACTCGTAACAATTGTACTTTCCGCATGTACGGTTGTTTCAAATGAACTGGAATTTAAACACTAGGGTTTTCAATGACATTGCATATTATACTTACTTAACAAACAAATACGTTGCAGTATGCTAGGTGGAAAATTTTACCCAAGTATGATTGAACTAACAGCTGCCAGATGGGCCTCATATCTGAAGAAGCTAGAGTGTTGGCTGAATTAAAGACTTCCCCCTACTGTCATGCTTTCGAATCCCACTGAGGCCGCCATTCTTTTATCAATTGGGTTTTCAAATTTTTTCGACTTTTTTACTCAAATGCTCATTGATTTTCCCTCAGGAAGTTTCGACACCGTGCGTTCGAATCCCTATCCTGTCGTGCGTTCAAATCCCACCAAGGCCGCCATGCCTTTATAAATTGGGTTTTCGAATTTTTCGGATATTTCTGACTCAAATGCTCCTTGATTTTCCCTCCCGAGGTTTCGAAACCGTGCGTTCGATACCCCTCCTGTCGTGCGTTCGAATCCCACCAAGGCCGCCATGCTTTAAGCAATGCGTTTTCGAATTTCTTCAACTATGTCAGACTCAAATGCTGACTGATTTTCCCTCAGGAGGTTCCGACACCAACTTTGCTGTTTCTTCAAATCAGAGAAATTTTTAACAGCTGGTATCTGTCATATATTTTCAAAAGTCTCCTATAATTCTTTAAATTCCTTTTTTTATTTCCGAGGTCACTCACTCGGGTCAGGAGTTGAGCAAGAGCTATTTAGGCCTCTTATATTTACACACAGATTCTCAGCCGCCTTTGCCAGCATCATATGTTTTTCAGGTAGGCAATAGGTAGTGCAAACTAAGTTCACGTTGGGCTACAAAAGCAAATCTACTGAGTACGCCTGCTTTAAATTCATACCCGGGAGAAAATGCTTCGAAGAGGTTTTTCTTAATTCAAATACTGGACTTTTACCGCTGAATCTTAACTCCAGCGTTCAACTGTGGCTGATTTTATGTCACATTGTGAAAACCTTTAGCATTAGCGGGATTGGTTGGTGAAATCTGCAAAACCTGTGGTCATCCATTGTGGAAAACTATTTCAATTTAGCGGCCGACAATTTAAGTTCCGTTTTAGAAGAATGGATTGTGTTCTTCCTCCCGTTAGCATATCCATGCTCTTATCATGAGCGTTATTTGCGATGCATTTCAACTAATTTTCATCAAGTAAGGTAAGAAAATTAATACCATGGATGCTGCGCATGTTATTGGACTGAAGGAACGTACTTAAGAATGGTTGTCTGCCTGGGAAACGCGAAAAAAGATATGAAAGCTAAGTGAAAGCACAAATGTTGAACGTATTTCTCCGTTTCTTAACGAAGTGCATTGCTTAATTATGGATAAACTTTGAATTTATTACCTTTAAACACCTGATAATACCTGTGGTGGTTGTATTTAACAAAAGGTGGAAATATAAAGTCTCATACTGCTTCACCCAACATAGATTCACCTGTCATTTTTGTAAATTCACGTAAAAAGAAGAATTCTAAATCACGAACATAGGACTAAAGTTGATTTTTCAAAAAACAGATTCAATTTTCAACAATAAGTTCAAATTTATTCAATTTATTGAAGGGAATTGCATGGTCCTTTGAGTACACTACTTGTTACCTGAAATTAAGTGCTTTTTACAGAGAAACTATGTTGGTTGCATACGTTCAAAGGCGATCATAAAATATGACAAGTGATGCGTGAGTCTTGATGGTTAACATAAATCCCTCATCGCTCCGGCTCATAGTGGAACATTAAACTGTCATAGTTCCTTTAAAGCTTTCCAGCAATGGTTACAACACATCGTTCACAGGGAGGGCATTCCATGATTTGACCACTCTGACAGAGAAAGGAGAACGTGCGCACATCCAGTTTCACCTACTGAATGCGCAGGTTCAATGGGTGAACTCGGAGATGGTCCGTGGCATCAAAGTCAAAGAAGCCCGAAAATTCCAAGCCGCAATCTAATCCCTACACAATGCGGAATATCTGCAAGAGATCCTCGTTCATTTGCCTGAACCTCAAAGGGAATATACCAAGAATTGTAAGGTAGTTGCACATGGCGATGAGCTTTGACTTCTTACCGCTTTGGTGGGTCTCCTTTGTACTCTTTTGATGCAGTTATGATCTTGAATTGTCCAGAGTCTCATCGATTGCACAGCATATTCCAAATGCAGTGTCGCGAATCTTCCAAAATATCTTACGGAATAGATAATTCAGTATAATTCAGTATATATAAGCGAGGTCGGCAGAGCCTTTGAAAACCCTATTTACAGATGGACGCTAGCAAAATAAGCAAATGTCACATGGTGATAGTAGTTTTAGTATATCGATCATTGCTGTTGACTAAATATATGTCTATCAACTAAAAAGTAATCAAATATTCTATTAAACATTTTAACGCTTTCAGCCTAAGCAACCGAAGTTGGCAGTTGATTGCATTTTTCAATCACCCTTTGGTAAAAGAAGTGGGCCCGGACTTCAAGTTTGGCCTGTTTTCTTTTCAGTTTGTATTGGTGATCTCGGAAACTTGTCATGTTTGCCAATTCAAAAAAGTCGGCCATCTGAAAAGCACAATCAATTCCTCTGACCAGTTTGAAGACTTAGATAATATCCTCTCTGTATGGCCTTTAGGAGAGAGGAAATTTTAAGTCTTTCCATTTGGCCCTCATAGGGTAGGCATTCAAATCCGCTGACTAGTTTCATCGCCCTCCGTTGAATTTTCTCTTCATCAAAATACTAATTATAATTCAGTTTAATTCAGTTTATATAAGGGAGATAGGCAGAGCCTTTGAAAACCCTATTAACAGATAGACGCTAGCAAAACAAGCAAATATTACATGGCGATAGTTGTTTTAGTATATCGATCATTGCTGTCTACTAAATATATGTTCATCAAGTAAAAATGCATCAAGTCTTCTTTTAAACATTTCAACGCTTTCAGCCTGAACAACTGAAGCTAGCAGTTTGTTCCATTCTTCAATCATTCGTTGGGAAAAGAAGTTGGCCCACACTTCAAGTTTGGCGTGTTTTCTTTTCAGTTTGTATTGGTGACCTCGAAGACTTGTCATGTTTGCCATTTCAAAGAGCACAATCAACTCCTCTGACCAGTTTGAAGATTAAGATCATATCTTCTCTGTATTGCCTATAAGAGAGAGAAAAAATTTTAAGTTTTTCTAGGCGGTCCTCATAGGGTAGGCATTCCAATCCGCTGACTAGTTTCGTTGCCATCCGTTGAACTGTCTCCAGCAGAGCGTAGTCATGTTTCGTCCAAGGGCGCCACGCCTGAACGCAATATTCAAACACCGGCCAGATAAATGTTCCAAACACGCGCCCAAAAAGCTCTCCATCAAAATTAACGAAGGACCTCCTGATTGCACCTAAGATACACATAGCTTTCTTTGCGATATTCGCACAGTGCGACGATGGTTTGAGAATTGGAGTTATCCATATACCCAAGTCCTTTGGAATATTTACCTCCTTGAGTTGGTGACCACTGATGAAGTAATGGTATTCAAAACTAATCATCCTTCTGGAACTAGGCCACAGTCGGATTATTTGGCATTTGTTAAGATTAAGGTTCAGCAGCCACTCATCTTACCATGTTTGCAAGCGAGCTAAGTTTTGTTGTAATTTCCGCGCATCCTCCGGTTTTTCAATCGAGTTCCATAACTTCAGATCGTCAGCGAACATTACCTTCTCAGATGTCAGACAATCCAGGTAAGTCGTTTACGTATATCAGAAACAAAATGGGATCCAGAACGCTGCCCTGCGGAACTCCACTGGGAACGGTTTCCAAGTGAGACTTGGCGTCTCCAATACAAACACGCTGGCGCCTGTCTGTGAGAAAGTCGGCCAACCATTTGAGTAGGTTGCCAGTCACACCCATTTGACGGAGCTTAAAGATCAGACGTTTGTGTGGAACCCTGTCAAAGGCTTTGCTTAAGTCAATGTAGACCGCATCGACTGACAAACCCATTTCTAATGATTTTGTCCAACTTTCCATGGATGTGAGCAGGTTTGTGAGGCAGGATCGACCACTTCGAAATCCATGTTGATATGAACTCAGCAAGTTATTCTCTTAGGCTCGCTTATGGCATGCAGCTCAGCCATTGTGCTCTTCACTACTCTCGAGCAGTGAGAGGCTGGTTTTAAGGTGGTAGTAATGAGCAAACCAAGGAAGTTTTGGGTTTCCACGTCATTTAAAGCTGTACCATTGAGAAAGAAGTTTCTACTGTCGGCAGTTTCAGAGTAGTTGTCTAAGCGAATTACTGTATACTTATCGACGTGAAACCACAAAAGCCAATGATTTAGCCAGGCCTCAACCGATTAGGGTTTATCTGTAGTTAATCTTCATCAGCAGAGCTCTGGATTACCCTCCAGATTTTCATGTAATCGGCAAACATTGATGTTTCACAGTCAAGATCCATAACACAATCTTCCACGTATATAAAGAACAGTATTGGCCCTAGTACTGAACCATGAGAAACCCCACTCTCGATTGCAGCAGGAATTTATCACTCTTGACCGATTCACACAACCTGGCGCTGACCTACGAGGAAGTGATTGATCCATTTGCTGAGGTAACCTCTGATTCAAATTCTTTCGAGCTTGTAAAACAGTCTCTGTTGTGGTGCAGTTTCGAAGGCCATTTGAAATCCAATGAAGGTTATTTAAACCACGTACCTATCTTCAAGTACTTGGTTCAGCTGTGGAGAGATTGCAGCAAACTTTTCGTGCAGAATCTTTCTTGTCGGAACCCGGGTTAACATTTGATGACAAGTTATGTGTCGCTTGGAATTGCATCAATTCACTCTTGATGATTTTTTCATAACCTTACCGAGGATGCATGGCAAGTTTATGGGCCTGTAAATTGTCACAGTCGCCCGGCTACCACTTTCGTATAAAGAAGTTAGATGCTCCAGCTTCCAATCAATAGGATGTGTTCCAGAATCAAAATGCATTTGTAAGAGCACTGAAAGAGGCGCATTTAGTTCATTCACGAGTTCTTTCAGAAGCTTGGGTGGAAGCTCATCCGGTCATGGAGATTTAAAAACTTTTAGTTACTTTAATTCCCTTCGGATCAGAACTTCTGCGAAAAATATGGGACTAATGCTTGCAGTCGGCACGTACGCCACTGAGGGAATAAGAAAACTTGCGTCATTTGTGTAGACTGAGTGGAAGAACAGCAAAGATTTCTCTGCTTTGTCCCGGTTTTCAGCAATTTCGTAGTCCAGGCAGTTTTAATCATCGAGATTTGGTGCTTATTTCTTGTACATCTTCAGAGGTTACTGTAGACTTATTTTTGATTATGCGTTGCCTTTCGCAGCTTAGTATTCTCGAAATCTCGTCGCGTTTTACGGATAAGGTTTGTCAGTTTGTTTGTCTGTGTTTTATACATGTTCAAAAAGCGAAATGATTAGACTCATGGTATTTTATCCCCAATATGTGCTTCCTTTTTAGTGTCCTTTTTAGTTTGCAGTCTAGCCACCCAAGACACTTGCCCTGATGGGCACTAGTTAGTGGGCAGTGTTTGTCCAGGATTTACATAAGAGCATTCAGTAACAACTACTAATCTTCTTTGACATTTCCCGAAGGCATTGAGGTCCAGTTTAGGTAAGTTAAATCTGCTCACATATCATGAAAATTACCTTGTTAAACTTTACGCCGATTTTCCTCTGTAGCAGACAAAAGGGAGAATAAGAAGCAGTCCCATATATACACCATATGATCACTTCGACCGATCGGAGACAGGGTAATGTGCTGAGTGGATCTCAGTTAATGTATATTTATCAAAAGCATGCCTTATTCTACATTTGGCACCCCAAAAATAAGAATACACGATGACATGGAGCTATTCTAGAGCTATCTTGAATGTCTTTTAAAGGAGTACGAGAGGGTCACTTTTCTAAAAGCCTTTAGAATGGCTCGAATACAAAACTCAAATGACGAGTCCAACCAACCAAGACCACGGAAGCTCGTCTTTTAGAATGACGTCGAAGCCCAGCTATTGCTGAGCAGGAAACCTATGCTTTGATTCTCTCATCTTCCGTTTTGTTAGCCAGATATTTCACCTGCGGAGAAAGAGAAATGGAGAGGGCTCATAGGTTTAACTCCGCAAGAGACCAGACTGGGTGAGATTAACCTCAAGATCCAAAATGGAGAAACTATACACGCCCAGAGCTCATTTATCGAGAGAAGGGCCATGAAACTTCGAATGGAGGGCAGCCAGATCAAAATAAAATACCGCTCTAGGCAAAAAGTTCAGTTAACACATTGACATCCACTTCGATCCGAAAGCAGTAGCCTTCTACTTAGACAGTGGATGGCATTAAAAAGACGACCATTCTAACAATCCCGATCCAACTATTGTCCGAAAATCTGTTCAGACGAAGCTCCCGTTTTTTATACAAGCACACAGCGTTCGTTCCAGACACTATATTAACTAAAAGTATTGATATCCGATGTGCATCAGGATGTCATTTCCGTTACCGAAACTTGGCTGAAGATAGAATATTTGCCATCGATGAATCAACTCTTCCGTCAAGACAGACTGCATCAAAATGTGGTGACTAGCAATTTACGTCAACAGAGCAATCCTATCATAAGAACGCAGAAATTCTTGCCCTTGCGACAGCGAAGCAGTTAGGTTAAAAGCAAAGAGGTGCAGAGAAAAAATCTGAATTTATTGACCATATACGAACTGCCAAATCAACCTCTATAAATTGACAAGATAATGCTCTTAATAATGAAAGATGCAACCCAGACCCAAGACACGTTAACCGTAAAATGTTCGTGGTATTCCTTTAGATCCAGACTGTTACAGTTCACAATGAATCTATTTCTCGTATTAAATGTTAGATTTCGAACGAGAGTTCAAGAGGCTCAAATGGCGAATTGCCTTTATCTTGTTCTTTAAAAGGACCCAATTGATGTAAATGAATTAAGGTCACTCGCGCCGCTTGGTGAAAGTGACCATGTCATGCTGCTGTGGAAATACTGTTTGCACACCAAGCAAACGGAAACTCATGATGTTCGGTTAAATTACTGGCGCGTGAATATCTTTGCGATGAGAGGTGACTTATCGGCACTAAGTTGATAAAACATTCTAACCGGAAATCCGGATGTTGATTGTACCATTCTCAGGGGTGTTATAAACGATGCTTTGCACCATAACTGTCCTTTTAAAAAAGTTCAAAAGGTTAACTGCTCTGTTTTGTTAACGCGAGATTTGAAAAGACGACTAAACCGAAAAAAATAAATTCTGAAGGAGGTGTGTAGCAAGAACCTTATCCAAGAATTACGAAGAATTTCAATGAAAGCGGAACGTGATAAGTTTAATTATCCGTATATTTCGGACGGAGTATGACGCTAAAATTATAGATCGCGCCATCGGTAAGCCAAATGTACTTTAGAGCTTCATCAATAGAAGGTTAAAGAACAAGACGAATAAGACAATGGCAGTGCTGATAGGTGAATACCTCAGTAGGCATTCCCTTAGTTGGTTTTTCGCATCTGTTTTTACAGATGAAGTGGAATTTAACCAAGCAGACTTTCCTACAGTTTGTAACGATGCAGTCATTGATGTCCTCGAATTCACAGGTGGTGTGAAGAAGGAACTTCTTGCACTAATAGACGTCAGGTTTTCGGTTTTTGATCAATTACCAGCAAACGTTCTGAATGAGCTTGCTAGGAGCTCTCCATACCACTTTCTTGTGTGTTCCAGCCATCCTATGATCAAGGAATCCTCCCCTTTGATTTGAAATCAATAAATTTATACCCTATTTAAAAGGGTTGATCCAAAACCAGTGCTAAAATCTGTCGATCTGTGAGCCGTACATCCATTTGTTTCAAATTAATGGAAAGGATCATCAAAAAGGCCAGCATGAAGTTTCGCGAAGAAAACAGTTTCCTTGAAAGTTCCCAACATGCATTTCGACGGAACTACTCCCGTTTTACCAATATTCGCTATTCAATGGAACAGTGGTTCAGGTCATTAGATGAGAGCATCTGCGTTCATGTCACTTACATGAACTTTAAAAAAGCGTTGATACTGTTCCTCACCACAGGTTACTTTTTAAAATGTTTAAGAATCCGGAATAAGGGGAAATTTCTTCAATTGAATAGGAAACCTTTGATAGGCCGATCA
>WEDG01002631.1:0-86462 GCA_017591395.1 Schistocephalus solidus | reverse complement strand
AATGCCATCAGAACGGAAGAGAGCTTTAACTGAGTCAGCAGAAACATTTTTTGGAAGGTTCTCTGAATGTAGAAAACTAGTGACAGCCCTTGTAAACAAGGGATAACTTTGCTGAATTTTAATACTTCTGGGTAGTTTATTCCAGATTGCTATAACGTTAACGGAAAAAACTGTCGGTTCTAACGGTGCGTGCCAAAGGAAGAAATAAAAATACATCTTGATGACTGGTGCGCCGAGAGTGGTCGAGCTGCCTCAGAGATGTTAGGGGGTTAAAGGTACAACTGTTTAAAAGTTTAAACAGTAAAAATAGTCCCTTTTGTAATATGCGAAGCCACAACGGGTCAAGGCTTGTTACCTCACAGCGTTGTTGTTTGGACAGTTTTCTATGCTCTGAAGTAAAAACGCATCAAGTAAAGAAGTACCGGACTGATTCTATCTTCCTATGTTCATTTACGTATTCTATTGCATCCCTCGGTAAAAGTGACCATAGTACGCTGCTGTGGGATTACTCACTTTATTCTAAACGCCAGAAGAGAACGCAAGGCAAGTGAAATATATGAAAGGCTGATTTTAACGCGATGGAGAAAGAACTGATGTCCGTGAAATGGGATTGTCTGCTCAAAGGGAATCCAGAAGTTGACTGGAGATCGTTTAGGATGATTTTACTCGGTCTGATTGGACGCTTTTGTCCAGTGACGGTGAAAAAAAGACTAGTCATCTTGCCTGGTAAACAAGCAGTAAAAGAAGAAAAAATAGAAAATGGAACGTATTCAGGGAAACAGAGTCAGCAGAAAATCTCGAGGAATTTGGTCAACAACGAAATACTGTCAAAAAAATGATCCGCAGGCAAGTAAGAACTATGAATCAAGAATAATCCAGCAGGTGGAAAATAAGCCAAAAATTTTACTCCATTATATCAATATTCGATTAAAAAACCAGGAGCCAATCACAGTATGGTGTTGAAGTCGTTGAAAATTACGAGAAAACCGAGCACTTGGGTTTGTTCTTTTCCTCTGTATTCACTAGAGAACCTGAACTACAGCTTGACCACAGCAGCAATTCTGTTATAGACACCAGTTCAGTGCTTTAATGTATAATCTTCACGGAACCTCACGTTGAACGAGAACTGCAAAATCTGAAAGAAGGCAAATCACCTGGTCCGGTCAATTCACTGGCAAATTTCTTGCAAGAAATGTTCGGAAACCTCTCCATACCATTAGCGCATATATTCAATCCGTCATTTGAATAATTGTAAACTGCCATCCGAATTGAAGGCAGCAAATATATACACCATATACAAGAGTGGGGCTCGATATAATGTCAAAAAGTATCGGCCTGTCAGCCCAACCTCCCTTTGGTGAAAAATAATGGAATCAAAATACTTACAAAGAAAACTATACGCAGAAGCAAAGAAGAGAGAGCACTTACACGTGGAGGATGCAGGGGGAGGTATTATTAATGAAGAATTTCTTAGGTTGTAAGGAAGACTAACGGGGTTAATGACAGAAAGCTTGGGGAGAGTTAAACTATTATTTAGTCTGAAAAGGAGACAAAAGCCTGCTTCAAGTCTCCTGACCCAAAGAAATTTAAGCTTCGTTAGCTGGCATCTTGTTGAGTAGGAAGTAGTTTGTTGTTCTTACTGTATATAAATGATATTTCATCGATAGTTAAACATTCTCAATCTTTTCTTTATGCTGATGACCTCAAATGCGTGTATTCCTTCTCTAACTCTACGACTGAACGGTGCCTAGAACAAATTCATTCAGAATTAGACGCTCTTTCGGCCTGGAGCTCCACATGGCTAATGGAGTTCTCACCTACTAAGTGTCGCTACGTGAGTTTTGGGCCTGTAAGTCTGCCGCAAATTGCGAGAAAGCCGAGCACTTGTGTCGGTTCTTTTCCTCGGTATTCACTAGAGAACCTGAACTACAGCTTGAACACAGCAGCATTGGTGTTATAGACGCCGGTTCAGTGCTTTTATGTAAAATCTTCATTGAACCTCACGTTGAACGAGAACTGCAAAATCTGAAAGAAGGCAAATCACCTGGTCCGGTCAATTCACTGGCAAATTTCTTGCAAGAAATGTTCGGAAACCTCTCCATACCATTAGCGCATATATTCAATCCGTCATTTGAATAATTGTAACTGCCATCCGAATTGAAGGCAGCAAATATATACACCATATACAAGAGTGGGGCTCGATATAATGTCAAAAAGTATCGGCCTGTCAGCCCAACCTCCCTTTGGTGAAAAATAATGGAATCAAAATACTTACAAAGAAAACTATACGCAGAAGCAAAGAAGAGAGAGCACTTACACGTGGAGGATGCAGGGGGAGGTATTATTAATGAAGAATTTCTTAGGTTGTAAGGAAGACTAACGGGGTTAATGACAGAAAGCTTGGGGAGAGTTAAACTATTATTTAGTCTGAAAAGGAGACAAAAGCCTGCTTCAAGTCTCCTGACCCAAAGAAATTTAAGCTTCGTTAGCTGGCATCTTGTTGAGTAGGAAGTAGTTTGTTGTTCTTACTGTATATAAATGATATTTCATCGATAGTTAAACATTCTCAATCTTTTCTTTATGCTGATGACCTCAAATGCGTGTATTCCTTCTCTAACTCTACGACTGAACGGTGCCTAGAACAAATTCATTCAGAATTAGACGCTCTTTCGGCCTGGAGCTCCACATGGCTAATGGAGTTCTCACCTACTAAGTGTCGCTACATGAGTTTTGGGCCTGTAAGTCTGCCGCAAATTGCGAGAAAGCCGAGCACTTGTGTCGGTTCTTTTCCTCGGTATTCACTAGAGAACCTGAACTACAGCTTGAACACAGCAGCATTGGTGTTATAGACGCCGGTTCAGTGCTTTTATGTAAAATCTTCATTGAACCTCACGTTGAACGTGAACTGCAAAATCTGAAAGAAGGCAAATCAACTGGAACCTCCTTTTGCTGTAAAATAATGGAATCAATAATCAAGAAGGCAACCATGAAGTTCCTTGAAAAAAACCGATTACTGTCAGAGATCCAGCATGGCGTCATAGAGAATCGCTTATTTATTTCCAGTTTATTGCCTTCCACAGTCCAGTAGACTCGCGCATTGGACAAAGATGATAGGGTTGACGTCATCTACACTGATTTCATGAAGGCGTTTTGACGGTGTCCCACACAAATGTCCATTTATAAATTATATGATATCGTCAAAAGGGGAATGTTGCTGACATGGATTGCAGATTATCTCACAGGAAGATTGTGAACTGCGTTTATCGATACTTCGAAGTCAACATCTACTCCAGTTCTAAGTGGTGTCCCACAAGGCTCCATCTTAAGGCCATTTCTTTTCTAAGGGTACATCAAGGATTGTGTCGAAGACTTGGGTTTCAGGGCCGTCATGTTTGTAGACGTTGGTAAATTGTGGAGATTCATCAGATCTGATGCCGACAGGCACGCTCTTAAAGATAGTCTCAACCGTCTTAGCAGATAAATAAATAAAAAATTGTATATTTAAGGCACAGAGGGCCCCATCATTACAAACTTAGTACCGTGGTTTAAATAAATACAAAGTGGACAAATGCTGCACTATGTGAGCATCCATATGAAAAGCAGAAATGAGTAGTATGGTAAACATATCCGATTCAAAATGATTTGCCATTTTTAAAACAAAAGTCAACAATCTTTGGCATATACGGTAAACTGGAAAAGAAGCAGTAAAAAAACTCCTCAGGTTAAATCGGAGGCGGAGTTCAGTGAGCCGCCAATTTAAAAAAAATACGAGAAAAACTGTTTCACTAAAAAAATAATAGCTTAATGCAATAGGATAGTATTGTGATGTTGCTGACAACGTATGAGGGTTCGGAAAGCTCCTTGTCGGGTGAGAGATAATATAGCAGTCAGAGCTACTGTTCATAAACACCAGTGGAGGTGAGAGAGGACGAACTCCTCGTAGACAACATGGTCGAAACGAAGAGGGGACAGTAAAGGTCACGAGATCATCATCCAGATGCGACCTTGCAGACTGCATAGTCCATCACCAAAGAGGCGAAACCACCAGAACCCACCTCGATCATCAACAGAACCTGCAGACTATCGTCAGGGTTGCGAATTCGGAGGAAAGTATCAAGTTTGTCAAGAGTTGGCAATGCTAGTTTAAAAGGAGGGGAAGAAAAAGTGAAGGCAAAGATTGACTCTGCAGAGGATGATGGAAATATAATTAGGGACCAAAATAATATCAAGGGAGCTGCCTCAAATACCAGGAGGACCCTCTTCAAAATCCAACAGTTGCGAGTTTGGGAAGGAAATAGACAATAATGACTTTATATCTTCCGAAGTTAAATGTTTGCGTAATTTGGTTTTGAAAATAGCTAATGTAGACGACAACCTAATTTGCAGTGGAAGATTATTCCATATAAAGCATATTTAGAGGAAAAAAACTGAGACCGGTAGTTGTGGAGCCACGGGGTAGTGAAATGATCATGGAGGAAATACGATGGGCAAAGGGTCGATCTACAGGAGTGAGAGCGTTAATTCGTGGGAGATTTGGGCTAGAGTTAACGCGAAACAGGAAGCAGAGACCGGCTTCGATTCTTCTAACCCACAGAAATTTAATGTTTGCCAACTGGCATCTATCCTTATAAGAGATACTGGATCCAGGAAGAGAGAATAGTCTTCGAGTAAAAACCCTCTGAACTTTTTCAATCTTACGGCGGTCAGAGGCATTCATCAGCCCAAAGAGGGGACAGCAGTATTCTAGGATAGGTAGAACAAACATGCGGTATAGGTTTACATTTATTTCCGGAAGGAAGAAATTATGTGATATAAAACCACATATTTTATTTATTTATTGCAAGTTTACAGGCAAGGTCAAAAAATATATATAAATATATACAGTAGAGGGACAAGCTGACAGTGAAAAAAACTGCTGATCGTTGTTTCATGTGTTTTCAGGAGAAAAAACTGCAGCTTATTGAGTAATTAAAGTTCTGGACATGGACGCGTTAACACAGGTGCCAGGTGAAGAACCTCTCCATTCAGAGTTACGGATCCGGTATTCTGCACCAGCAGGTATGTCGGCGAGCAGCTGTTCGCTGTCGACTGAGAAATAAGCCGATTGAGGTCTGCAGAGCCAGTAATTTTTCCCCTCAGCATGAAGACAGGCACAGGATTCAGAGTCCGTGAACGCCATCAGAACCGAAGAGAGCTTCAACAGAGTCAGCACCCAAAAGTTTTGGAAGGTGTCCTGAATGTAAAAAACTAGTGACAGTTCGCGTAAACAAGGGATAGCTTTGCTAAATTTTGATACATCTAGGTAGCTTATTCCAGATTGATATAGCGTTTACCGAAAAATACTGTCGGTATCTAACTGTGCGTGCCAAAGGAAGAAATAAAAATACATCTCGATGACTGGTGCGCCGAGAGTGGTCGAGGTGCCTCAGAGATGTAAGGGGGTTAAATGTACGACTGTTTAGTAGTTTAAACAGTAAAAATAGTCCCTTCTGTAATCTACGAAGCCATAGCGGGTCAAGGCTTGTAAGCTCACAGCGTTGTTGGTAGGACAGGTTTCGGTGATCTGAATAGAAAACTCTTTTTGTAAAGAAGTGCTGCACTGATTCTATCTTCTTTCGTTCACTAGCGTGCAGAAGACAAAATAGAAACGAGCAGTATTCCAGACTAGGCCTGACATTCATTTTATAGAGGCTGATTCTAATGTTGACCGTTTTAAAATTTCTGAGAATAAACCCAGTAGTTTGGCGTGCTTTCGAGACAATCAGGGCGCAGTGCTCTGACAGATTAAGACTACTAGAGTATGATATGCCCAGATCCTTTATAACTCCAGGCACGATTAGATCGTGACCGTCTATGCTTAGGTGGGGCTGATGGTTGTCGCCAATAACCATAACGGAGCACTTTTGCCAAGAAAGTGAGAGGTGCCATGTGCGACACCACTGAGCGAAGACCTGAAGATCCGTTTTTAAGAGCTCAAGCACGATGTTGCGATCAATCGGTTTATATCGATAGGCAACTTTTAAATCGTCAGCGTACAGAAAGGGCCTACAATACTGAAAACAATCAGGAACATCGTTGACAAAGAGGCAAAATAGAAGCGGGCCGAGCACGCTGCCCTGAATAACTCCGCTCCTCACATGCGTGGGGTTGGAGATAACATCAGAAATTTTAACCCGTTGTGCGCGAGCATTCAAACAGGAAAATATTAAGTTCAGAAGCTTGTTACCTATGCCGAAGGAGGCAAGTTTCAGCAGTAGGAGATCATGGTCAACACGATCAAAAGCCTTAGTGAAATCGAATTAAACGGTGTAAATTGCAAAACCGCTGTCTCTAGATTGTAGCACATGATCGAAGAAAGAGAGCTGGCAAGTGTCACAAGACCTTTTTTTCGAGAAAACCATGCTGAGCCGCATTAAGTAGGTTATTCTCTCTTAGGTGACACATCATCTTGTCTTTGATCAAGGTCTCGAAGTTCTTCGAGACTGCTGGTAGTGTATTTATTGGCCTAAAGTCGTCAAATGACGAAGGTCGGCCGTGTTTCGGAATAGGCAGTATGTGCGATTCCTTCCATAAAATAGGGAAAGTTTCACTTTCAAGAGCAAGATTAAATATCTTATACAGAAGGGACGGAAAATATCGTTTGCATCCGCCTTTAGAACGCTGACCGGGACGCCATCTGGTCCTGGACTGTATGATTGACGAAAACGCCGAATGGCTACGGTCACGTTCCAGAGGGTAAAAGTTATGGTTTCGAGGACGTTACCTGTCCAAACCCGGATGTTAGGAAAGGGGGCGACAGTATGTTCACTAAACGTTCTAGACAAGAAAGCATTGAAGCTATCAGCAGTCAACTTAGCGTCAGCTATTGGGTTTCCTAAGGCGTCTCGAAGTACGGGGTGCTGCGTTTTTCTCTGCGCTTTTACTGTGCGCGAAAAGAGCTTCGCAACATTTAACGAAGGGTTTTCGGCAAAGGTAACCTCATCGGCTTGTCGTTTTTCGTCAGACAGCCTCTTAGCCTCTTCAAAGATTTGCTGGATCAAGGGCAGGACGGAGGTGTCGTTTTGTAGATGAAAACGACGGGAGAGTCTACGCAGTCTACGGCGGAATGATAAAGGGAGGTAGACTTCATCCTTGACATTAATTATTTTCTTACGGGGAATAAAACGAGAAATGAGTGGACATAGAACTTTGTAAAAATTATCAGTACAAACATTCACATCCGAACATACAAAGAAGTTAGTCCAGTCGTGGGAATTTAGGTGTGTTAGCAATTCCCTCATATTTGCTGATCTGAAATCACGGAAAAAGCTATATTTTTTGGAAAACGTTTCGGCAGCCTCTAGTTCTAGTGTAGAAAGAACTATAGTTTGATCAGAATTCCCAAGTGGATCTAAAGGTGACACTGACGATGGCTGACAACCTCTACAAAAAATAAGATCAAGTGTGTTTGATCCTCGTGTGGGAAAATCAACTACCTGTTCCCACATGCCTATATCTATGGCCTCAAGTAGGTCTTCGAAATTTGCAGGACCGGAAGTTGGAAACCAGTGAACTTCAGGAAGATTGAAGTCACCTGCAATCAAGCAGTACTTCAGATTTAAGTCAGCTGCAGCGTGAAATGCCGGCGAGAGACAAAGATCGTAATCCTCGCTGGCATTGGGTGGGCGATAGACACTACCAACGAGTAAAGAGTAGTTATCTTTTAGAACTACTCGGAGCCAACAGCTCTCCTCTACCGCGGTAAATTGGCGATAGTCCAATGGAAAAAATGTAAGTGGTTGCCTAACATAGATACACCTTCCTCCGCCACGGCCCTCGTGTCGATCATTCCGAATGTAAGCGTAGCCTAGAATAGAGAGTTCCGAGTCGGATACACAGGGTGTTGCCCATGTCTCTGTAACTATAACAATGTCCGGGCGGTGGATGAAAACCAGAGTCTGGAGCAAAGGCATCTTATTAAGCAGAGATCTGGCATTGAGGACGATTAGTTTAAGCGGGCACGTTTTTGGTTTCTGAAACGGGACAGTTGGGCTGTCAGGATGACTGCCTTCGGCCAGAGAAATGCTCTTTTCACTTGAAATATCTATCCATCCCTTATTTTGAGATTTGCCTCGCCATTGGGCTTTCGTGTTTTAAGTTCTGTTATTAGCTGTCGCATTTTCATTCGCTCATTCAACCCACATTCCGGTTGAAAAAAACACTTCAGAATGCGGACCCCGCAGGGTTGATTTTCTCTGTAGCAGGAGCTGTGCCTGC
The DNA here is from genome assembly GCA_017591395.1 of Schistocephalus solidus. Taxonomy (NCBI): domain Eukaryota; kingdom Metazoa; phylum Platyhelminthes; class Cestoda; order Diphyllobothriidea; family Diphyllobothriidae; genus Schistocephalus; species Schistocephalus solidus. The sequence goes on along the minus strand of WEDG01002631.1, from coordinate 78,206 downwards.
GCTTCGTTTTCCAAGAGGATTTAAAGAGGTCTTGGTCGAGGATTTGAATCGGGTGTAGACAGAGCCTTCCCTATTCTATATGCCTTGAGAATATGAATGGACTCGCCGTCCGTCAGCAGCGTTTTTGCATACAATTGAAGGAGTTCCAAGTCATGTTTAACTCGCTCCTTTGGAATAATTGAAGCTGACTCCGGGACACCTTTAATGACTACATTCTGTTTTCGACTCAATCTAGGGCCCGTTTGTAACTCAGATCTTTCAGCTGAGTGAGTACTGGTAACCAGTTCACATTGCCTGATAGGTCCAGATGAGCCGGATGTTGGGCAGGCTGGAGCCAAGTCTCTGCACGACTTGTTCTTCTTAGACCTTTTCTTCTTTGGTTTTACAAACTCGCCAACCTCTTCAACATCGCATGTTGGTGCAACGTCTACCAGTGATGCAGCGATGGGCGGTAAAGCCAGATTAGTGCTGGTGCTACCCGAACTAAGTACCGGTGGAGTGGCGCAAGGACTAGATGGGGCTCCCTTCGGAAGTAGCGAAAATTCCTCTGGTTTACCGGGTCCAGCAGTCGCGATATGTTTAAGTTGACTTTTATGTAAGCTTGAAGAAGCTATATATGAATACGAGTTTTGCTTTGTAGTAGGCTTATTACGAACATGAGCTTTTTGAGCAGTTGGGCAAGATAAATATTTTTTCAAGTTATCTATTTCTTGTCTTAGATTCTTTATTTCCTGCTCCATCCCTGAGAATTTCTGCTGGAGGTTGAAACACCCCATACATGTTTCGTCTTCGTAAGCTACATTAGTTAAGCCTTCTGAACTTTTACCCCTATGCGGGAGGTGAACAAATAGCAGAATAACGATAATAAAAATTGTTTTCTGCTTGTACATTAACTTGCTTGACAAGATCCCCTGCACCGTGTCTTCTACATTGAGGTAGCAACTAAAAACTCGTAGGCTCGAGGGACTTGAAATTCGAAACCAATTTCAAACGACGCGCAGAAATTCGATCTGCATTGGGCGATAATGCTAGCTTATTTGTGTAACTTAGACCGAAGTCTTTTATTGTTGATCGTTCTAAAACTGTACTATTTTGAAATACTAAAGAGCCGGGAAGCTTGGCGGGACCAAAACACATGAAACTCCTATTGGATGGAGAAAATTTCATCTGCCAAGTACAGCTCCAACGTGAGAGCATAAGTAGATCAGTGTTGATTTCATCAACGCAACTATTGACAGTGTCTTTAGAAAATGAATGAATGCACTTGAGATCGTCAGCGTAAACGTCATTTTTTGAATTTGTGAGTAATGTTGAAATTTCGTTTATGTACAGAATTAAAAGAAGAGGACATAGAACCGTGCCTTGAAAAACGCCACTCGTGGCCAGCTGAGGCCTCGAATAGCTATTACCTACTAAGACCTTCTGGCTGCGGTTAGACAAGTAGGAACTAATGAAGTCAAGGAGAGGAGGCCGGATGCCGAGAGCTTCCAGTTTCACCATAAGACGTCTGTGCGGTACCTTGTCAAAGGCTTTGCTCAGGTCAAAGTATATCACAACCACTGATTGCTGCTCATTATGAAGGGAAGTGACGAGGTTAAGAAAAGCTAAGTGACACACTTCGTATGATCTCCCAGGTAAAAAACCATATTGCGAGTCGCTTAAGAGCTTATTTTCTAGGCAAAAGTCGAGAATTTGATTATAGATAATAATTTCAAGAAGTTTTGCTAGTGCCGGGGTTTTGTGAACACCTCGATAATTATTTACGTCCGAACGAGATCCCGACTTGAAGACAGGAAGAATACTAGATGTCTTCCATGAGTCAGGAAAAAATCCGTTTAGAAGACAAACTTAGAATATATGGCTAAGCAATCGGGGGAAGCTCGGCACTCTCTTAATAACTGAGTTTGGAATACCGTCAGTCCCCGAAGAGTGCGAGATTTAGACGAATTATTTGCTTACGAATAAGTTCTAAGGAGAAATCAATAGTACTGATAACATTCAATGAGGCTGCCTGAAACGTCGGAACCGGTTCAGATTCCATCGTAAGATGATTTGCAAAGAACGCACTAAACAGTTCTGCCTTGTCAGAGTCTTCGAGAACGAAGTTCTTGTCTTCGTTTAGTAATGGAGGTATTTCATAAGCTCGTTTAGAGGAGGATCGACGGCGGAACAGTTGAGCAACAGATTTTGCAGAGTTTGGATCACTGAGTGCACGAGAGGCTAATTCAAAAATCTCTGCGATCCTTAGATGTACAGATAATGACCTAGTATATTGATATTTTAAATGCTTCTTCAATTTATTTAGTCGTGGCAAAAGAAAGTGAGGAACGGAGGATTCCGAAACGTAGGGCATGACTATTTTGGTTGGCACAAGCTATATGATGTTATTTGAAACGACTGACATGAAGTCACAAAGACTTGCTGCGTCGTTCATGGAGGAGAGATGCTGCCATTCCAATGAGTCCAAAAAGTTACTAATTAAGCTCAAATCTGCGAGGTCAAAAGCATGATAGGTACGAATGGCACCAGCCTTTTTCGATGAAACAATCGGAAGGCAACAGTAAATTAATGTATAGTCACTTTCGAAGAGGGCCTGCTTAAAATCAACGAAGAGGGGAACAATTTCGTTTGTAAAAATCATGTCCAATACATGCTTGTCTCTCGTTGAAGAACGGACAAGCTGGGACCAATTAGAAAAATTAATAGTATCGAGGAAAGGCTGAAATCTGGGTTGACAAGAGTTTAAAATCCAGTCAATTTCAGGAAAATAAAAATCCCCAGCGATTATTTGAATGTTAAAATTGGACTCCGAAATCAACTTACAAATTTCACAAAGTTTTGTATCATCATCGGATGATGAATTAGGCGGGTTGTAAATACATCCGAGAATCGCCTTTTGCCGGGGCGACAGGATAATGGATGCGAAGCAGTAATTACCAGAGAATGACGTAACATCTAGATCAAATGAGAAGTGCTTAAATGAAGCTTTAATATAGAGAAGACAACCACCACCACGCTTGCTAATGCGGTCTTGACAGTAGAGATCATACTGGTCTATGACAAGCAAAGAGTCGGAAATAAAGGGATGGGTCCAAGATTCAGTTACACATACAACATCAGGCATTAACTCGAAAGCAATGGCTCTCAGTTGGGCCGTCTTATTTAAAACAAATCTAGCATTTAGTAATGTGACATCTAGCGTAGTTCGAGTATCCAAACTAGGGTTATCGTTACTTATAAAAAAGTAAGACTTGGTGGTGGGGAAATAAACTGTAGAGAGGAAGGTGCGGACGGAAAGTAAATTGCTGCTGTCTACAATTAGATAAGCTGTAACCGCGAAATAAATTCGGATTATTGTAGAGAAACAGATTTGGGTGGTATCCATTGAAAGGAAGGCTATTGTCTGCGTTAGCGAAAATAGGAGGCCTATAAATAGGATGTTGAGGAATATTGGAATAATATGGGGGGAGAATAAGGTTTGAAAATGGAACAAATTGTTTTGGAAAACTGTTACCGTAAGGGGTAGTGTTAAATAATGGGGGATCCTGAGAAGTTGATTGGTTGGGATAATTGCTAAGGAAATTTTGGGTATGTATGGTAGATGCTGGAGGGATAGGAGGTTTCCCAACTTTAATAATGTTTTTCTGTTTGTAACTTAATTTTGGAGCAAACTTTGACTTGCCCAGGTTATTGATAAGTTTAATAGATTGGACAGCTTAAACCGGAGTGGATAGCGTGGAATGGGAACGAGGCGGACTTGACCCAGTTTTGTTGACTAAGTCAACATTAGAAATACAAGGAAAACTACGTTGAAACGGAGAAGCAGTCGGTCTTGGCACTTTAGACGGAGTTAATGACATTGAAGGTGAGCTAACGACATGGCTGCTAGCTCCTGCGTTGGAAATTCCTATTCGCGAGGAAGAAGGCGTTAATGGATTCGTTGAAAGAAGAGCAGGAGTTGAAGTTAAGGAGGTTTTTGAACTTGGCACTATAGTAGAAATGAAAACATTTTAGATTAAATTTTTACAAATAATGTCCACCCTCTCTTTATGAATTTTCATCATGATCTTTCACAAGTGCTCACGCAATAATTCACTGTTTTTTTCCAGTCCCCATACTTACGAAGCCTGAAATTAAATGCAATAACCTCGACTTTGCTAACACAAACCATGAAATGATGAATAATTTTGTTAGCACTCTAGATTGGCATAGCATATTCGCAATCAACGATCCAAACTTTTTCCGTGAGCTATTGCAGAGCCTCACAGAACAAATCCGTGCTTTAATCCCGTTTAAGATATTTAATTCAAATACAGCTTCTTCTACTGTTCCGTATTTTCTCCAGAACAGACTTAAAAAATTACGAAAACAACTTAAAGATTCATCTAAAAGCTCTTTGTCAGTTAATTTAAGGATTGCACAAATATTTGAATGAGCATCGAAAATTAAGCTGGCGAGAGATAAGCGTAGGGAGTCTCGGGCACTAAGTGATGGCAATTCATCCAAATCTGTTGCTCTTATCTTCCATGTTCGGTAATTGGCTAAGCGTCTGAATGTAACTCCGCCCTTACTCGACTGTAACAAAAAATTTGTTACAGATGATTTGGGCAAAGCAGAATTGTTAAACTCGTTTTTTGCCAACCACTTTACCATTGAAACTAGCCCCACTCCCACAATTCCTCTGCTTTCAAATTCGCTTCTATCAACCATTAATTTCTCTACTTCATGTATTCAAAAGGAAATAGCTCACCTAAAAAATTCACATTCGGTTGGAACTGATAACATTCCAAACTCACTTATTAAACAGTTAAGGGATTTTCCACATTTACTAAGCAAGTTATTCTCAGTATTTCTCGAAAATGGTCTCTTCCCCGATTACTGGAAAACTTCTATTATAATACCAGTTTTTAAATCTGGTTCCCGCTCGGACATTCTTACCTATCGCAGTGTTCATAAAACCCCCATCTTATGCTAAACTTTTCGAAAAACTAATTGCAAAACAAATCACGGATTTTTGCATAAGCAATCAAATTATCCACTTTTCCCAACGCGGCTTCTTACCGGACCGCTCTTGTGAAACTTGCCACATGTCTTTTCTAAATCTACTAACTTCTTTTCGTAATGATCATCAATCTGTAGTAGTTATTTATTTTGATCTTAGTAAGGCATTCGATAAAGTGACTCATAAACGACTTCTAGCTAAACTAGAAGCTATAGGATTTCGTAGTCCCCTTACCGACTTTATTAGATCATACCTAAATGATCGAAAACAAAAAGTTTTAGTGGGGTCCTCATACTCAAGTGCTACCCCGATTGTTAGTGGTGTCCTTCAAGGTACCGTATTAGGTCCTCTGTTGTTCTTACTGTATATAAATGATATTTCATCGATAGTTAAACATTCTCAATCTTTTATTTATGCTGATGACATCAAATGCGTGTATTCCTTCTCTTACTCTACGACCGAACAATGCCTTGAACAAATTCATTCGGACTTAGACGCTCTTTCGGCCTGGAGCTCCACGTGGCTAATGGAGTTCTCACCTTCTAAGTGTCGCTACATGAGTTTTGGGCCTGTAAGTCTGCCGCATCAACTTATTTTTAAAGGTTGCCCTATGATTGAATGTTCCTCCATCAAGGACTTGGGCTTAAGCTACACCAATAAATTCGATCTTTCGCCTCATGCCGATAGAATTACGGCCAAAGCTGCTCAGATTTGCGGCTTTATTTCTAATAATTTATACCTTCCTGAAATAAAAGTAAGACTTTATCGTATGTTTGTACTTCCCATACTTGAATTTTGCTGTCCTTTCTTCGGTTTAATGAACGAATCTAGCCGTTCAAAAATTGAAAATGTCCAAAGACATTTCACAAAAAAACTCCTATTTCCTACTCTTTCAACTACTTCCTACTCAACAAGATGCCAGCTAACGAAGCTAAAATTTCTTTGGGTCAGGAGACTTGAAGCAGGCTTTTGTCTCCTTTTCCGACTAAATAATAGTTCAACTCTTCCCAATCTTTCTGTCATTACCCCCGTTAGTCTTCCTTATAACCTAAAAATTCTACATTGTTTATACCTCCCCCTGCATCCTCCACGTGTAAACGCTCTCTCTTCTTTGCTTCTAGGTATAGTTTTCTTTGGAATAACTCGCCAATTGAAATAAGGTCGTTAACTAGTCTATCTGCATTCAAGCGAGGACTGCAAATTTATCTTAACACTGATTCTATTAACCTTTTATTTTCCTAATCTTTTCCCAGTAGCTTTCCCCATGACTCGGAGAAAGGACCATTGGGAATTTAAATGACCCTCTTGAAACTATATTTTCGCTACCTCGGGTCGCCTATGAACTATGATGTCTCCTTATATCACCAGTCATCCAAACAATGACGTAATTCGGACGTACACATTCGGTGGTCCACAGTCTAAAATGCTACCGTTTCTTTGGATACTAACTATCTTCGCGGACCTGCATTTAGTTTTTTGCGACACGTTCTAATGCTCGGCACGAATTAACGAAGGAGAAAACCTATTATCTTAGAGTAATTGAGCCCGAACGAGACTTTAAGATCCGGAATATTTCACATTCATAGCCGCCATGGGTAGGGCTGATTTTAAAACGGCCATACGAAGCCTTGAGAAAACCTTGAAACCAGGTGAGGTGCATTTGAATGTTAGCTCGAACGTTCACAGCAGAATGATTGAAGAAGTCAAGGTGGTTTCGGATCCAATTCTTATGCATATATGGTCCTCCTTACACAATTATGCCTACGAAGAAGCACTTTTTGCTGCTGAAAGACTTTTTGCCGAGACAAAAACTGAAGAAAGTCTGTACATGCTTGCGAGCTGTTTCTATCGCATGAATAGGCCCAAACAAGTCACTCGCCTTCTCTGCAGTCGTGGTTACACCTCCGCGAAGAGTAGAGTTCTCCTGGCGCGATGTTTTTTCGATATAAATATGTATCAAGAGGCAGAGCGCACAATTTTTTCTCCCAATCACTCTGTCAAGTCCCTGAATGAAATCGCATCAGCCTATGGAGACCAAGCCTGCTACGTGTACCTTCTGCTGGGTGATATATACAGATATCAGCAACGTTTTCCAGATTCTGCTAAGTGCTACAAAGAGTGTCTTAATGTCAATCCTCTGATGTGGACTGCATATGAATCGTTATGCAAAATTGGCGAATTTGTTGATGTTGATGAATCCTTTAGAGTTACCGGGAATTTAGGCCTCATAACTCCAACATTTACGGTGGTTCGCCAATCAGTGACTACAACTAAGTCGCCATTGGGCACTAATATCAAAAGTGAACGTGAGAAACTTGCTAGTAGGGAAAATGTTAACCCAAATAACCCCTTGAATGACCCGGTCGCATTAAACACTGTGCACATTGCAGACGAAGAGGTGGACACCGACAAACATACAACTTCAATCGACACTACTCAAATTTTAAAGACCACTTACATATCGCATTGCTCCGTTCAGCCTGCTGACTTCAGCGTTACTCAGTCTACTTTGCCGGACAACGCTATCGAGCAATTTACCCCCAGCGGACTATCCATTCCTCTGCAGACTCCGGCCGCCCCTCTCGGAAATGTTGGTGATGCCTTACAGAAACGGCCCGTCCGCAATGAATTTTCTTTTGGAGGCGCGGAGCTCTGTACACCCCCTACTTTTGGCCTTCTTGCATCGATTCCGCACAGTCCGATGTTTGCTTGTGTTCCTGTAAGTCATCGGCTGATTTCTTTCGTCAGTTTATCCCTTTTACATACTTATGAGTCTTATACCCTCACCCAATCAAATATAAAGTAAATATCAAACAAAAATACTGGTTTCACAAATATAAAGAACGAGTAATGTGTATGCCGAGATAATGCAGCCCAGTTCCTTCTCAGTCACACACACTAAAGTACCATCGACTATGAAGCCTCACCTGCATAACATTGCATTACTATAAGTCAAGCAAAAAACTCCAGTATTGGCATTGTTTTCAGTTCTATACTCGAAATCCTATCCGTATCATCGTCCTGCTATGCTTCCTTCGTTTACCTTTTTCAATGTTCCTTTAAGCACATACTACATGTTACTCCAAATATTTCGAAATAACTACATTCACGTTCCTTGATTTACCTTTTGCCAAAACTACATAAATGCTCGGCTATCCAAATGCATTATTTTTTTCGGCTGAAACAACGACACGTGACTTAATCCACACTTGATTTTGTAGTTTGCATACGCATGTTTTTTAGACTTCTGCTCATCAGTAGCAGTGAAAATGCACGTGGCATGTAAAAAGAGAAATAGACGTTCTCCCGATGAATGCCCGTTCTTTTTTACTTCTTCGTGCTAGACAAGGTTGGTATAATTTTCTATCTAGTCGGCTCCGCCGATGTTGTAAATAATGCTTCCCACGCACGATAAACTGTGGCAGTAAACTCGGTCTGGATTCCAGTAAACAATGAATACTGTATGTCAAAGGCCCCTTCCATATCTTTATGACTTTATCTTCTCAGTATTTGGGATGGTGCGGCTGCTTGCAGTTAGGAGGCAGCCCAGACTCTGGGCACTTACACTGCGCAGGCGGCGGAGAACGTATGTAAAACACCTCAGTTGACTTCATAATATCGCGCCGCTAGCAGACTGTCTCCTTCAGGACGATTTCTGCGTCCTTCACTCAAGTGCCTCTAAGATCGCAACAAACAATTGCTGGTCTGGTGTTTAAATGATGGTCACATGACCAGTCAGATCGACTACTTCCTAGTCAGATCAAGGTTCCGCAGCTGGGTTCATGATAGCAGATCCATGTGCTTCCGAGACTGGTAATGCCCATGGGTCTGACCATGTTTTCGTTCGTATACGCTTGAAAGTGCACGTCTCATCTGTGCCCAAAATGCCACGTGCTAGGGGTCTTGATGTTGCCAAAATCCGGCAACTCAGCAATGCCAAGGCCCTAAGCAGAGAAATCTGGTCCTGTTTTACGACCAGAGCAGACAGAGAAGGCAGTAGCGGATGGTAATTTTAAAACAAAAGTAGATGGGGAAGCTGAGAAAATCCTTGGATACAGCCAGTGACGCCCCAGTGACTGGATCAGTAGAATAACCCTGCAGTTGTCTGCTCAGACGGCTCGAGCCAGGTCTAGCAACGATGCTTCCTTCCGCAAACTCCGAACGATGACGGCGAAATCGGCTAGAAAAGACCGAAAGCAATATTGGGCTGAACTAGTGACCTGAATGGAGCAGGCCTCAAAAATAAGTGACACTCGAAAATTCTGCCAAATTATCCCCCAAGTTAGTGGTTTACCCTCTACACTGAGTGACTGTTCATGACATGAATGGCGGCTTTATTACTGACGACTCGGCTGAGGTCGAGCGTTGGCGTGAGCCCTTTGAGCGCCTTCCCAACTTCGATACCGAACCCAGCACCTCGTTCCCATCTGCAACGGAGTCTCCTCCCTCTCCTGCCTATACAGTGTCATGTGACCCCCACCCCCTTCTGAAGCAGAATTCACTGATACCATAGAAAGGTTGCGCAACAACAACGCACCTGGAGAGGACGGTATATCCTGTGAAATCTACGAGTCTTGTATCGCACAGTGTCGCCCTGACTCCATGAAGTGATTGTACAAACGTGGAGAGACGAGGTTGTTTCTGATGACCGGGGCTCAGGCCTCTTTGTACCTATCCACAATAAGGGAGGTACGATGAGATGTGGCACAAGTCTTATCGAAGTTGCTGCGAAGATCTTTGCTGTTGTACTTCTCGGGCGATTCCACGCTGTGCGTCACTAGGACGGTGCCCGACCAAGCCGAATTCCCTACTGTGCCTGGACTTGTGGACCAGATATTTATATTGAGACGCATCCTTGAATTCCACCATAGTTACCAACAACCGGCGGTCGAATGTTTTCTTGACTTTGCCGCCGTGTTTCGATTCCCTCCACCGTAAATCCTTATGACGGATAATGGCACTAAATGGTGTGTCACCGAAAATCATGGCCATTATCAAGGCCTATTACAGCTCAATCTCTGCGCGAGTATCGGTCCATAACAATCTTTCACAACCGTTCGGTATTCGGTCTGGCGTTCGAAAAGGTTGCATCCTGTCACTCAGATTGTTCTAATACTCGATTGACTAAATTCTTGGAGGGCCCTGCATGAGGAGGACGGCGTTGAGCTTGCATCCGGACGTCGGCTGACTGATCTGGAATACGCAGATAATATCGATTTAGTAGCTTCAAGCTTTGGTGATCTGCAATATACGGTGTTGCGGGTGAATGAGGTTACTATATCGGTCGGCTTGTCCATAAACGCGGGGTAGGCCAAAGTTTTTTCCAGCTGCATTCCTGCCCAGATGAAGACCCCCTGAAATCGATGGCGGTCGACTTGAAGAGGTAGACATTTTCACATACCTCGGGGCGAGGATGCTGCCGAATGAACAGAGTAAGGATGACATTATATCCCGATTTGATGCCACGAAGATTAGAGTGTACCATGTTTCCGTCCGGCCTGTTTTTCGCCGTGGCTGTGAATGCTGAGCTATACGCGTGGAAGAGGAGCGAAAACTAGAGGTATTTGACCACCACTGCTTGAGGACCATCTTTCGAGTAAAGTACACCGACTTTGTGTCAAATGAGACAGTCGGCACTCGCTGCGAAAACATCGAAAAAATATCCCAAGCCATTCAAGAACGATGACTGAGGTGGCTTGGGTACTTTTTTCATCGTCCTCCTCACGAACTCAGTTTTACTGGCCTCGATCCGACACGGCGTTCTAGAGGGGATCAGCTCTAAACCTGGCTCGACACATTTCGTTAGGACATGGCAGTTATTCTTGAGCCTTAGGTGCTCGGCCTTCTTTGTTGGCGAAGAGAATGGACTGAGCTGTCCAGGTCTGCTGCCGCGGACCGTCTCGCGTGGAGAGGCATAATCCGTGACATTATGGAGGGTAGCTAGACCAGGCATGATCGCAGCCGTAACAAATACAAATAGGCGACAGTGATCGGACCCCTATAGTGTTCGCTTGTTTTCCAAGCGCGCACTTTAATCATTCACAGTTGTCAGAATTGACTGCTCGGACGGTTACATAGACCATTTAAAATGCTAGGAGAATCTCTGCGGACAGCGTTGTTTCAGGAGGTGACTTCGTTTTCCGTATTACAACAACTTAGGGGAAGATATACTGGCAGTCCTTATTTACGAACCATGCTTCTCCCAAGACAGTTGCAGCGCCTGCATCGCTTGGTTTTTGCGGCATTAATGAACAGACTGATTAGTTTTGTGATTTCGTCCACTCGAGACACTGCACTCCGTAGGTCATGCCTTGACACTATTTGGATGGTATCTTTAACGTAGGTGGCCTCGGCGCAAATTCGACGCCTCATACCTTCCACTACATTGGGAATCTAATCAGAGGTAATGTGTTTTAACCTTGTCAAACTATAGACCAACTATGCTTGCATATTGTCTCCGCAAAATGTGAGGGAAGTTTCGGGTTTAATACCTGGTAAAAAATGGGCTAACTTCCCCTGCGATTCCTCAACAAAGTGGCTTGCTTGATACCGAAAAATATTGCACCTTGCTAAACAGTAAAATATGTCTTCTGTTGGAAAGCTCAGAGGCCTTTTGTACTCGCTGCTTAGTCCTCGGGTTGACTTCATAGATTTCTGAGATCTTGACGATTTTGACGTTATCACACGCCTGGTTGCTCTGATATTTGAGCTTCTCCTTAACTGGCCCCGTAAAGATTTTGACCCCAAGTGATATATGTTGCATGCTAATCCACAAGTTTCATCGTTTACCTTTGCATGGACACAAATCTCCGATCACGAAGTCTGAATCCATCATCTTCGCCTCTAGTGAAATGATTTTCGTGCCCTTTTTGGAGGTTTTCGCATTTACGAGTCACAGCAGGCTGAATTCCTACAAAAGAGCCTGCCAGAACCACAAAGTCCTTCGTGTAGGTATAATCGTTGTTCATGCCGTAACCTACTGTAACACCAGGGCGATTTTATATCGTGTGTTTAAACACCCAGTTGATTTCGTGGGTGAAAAGTGTTAGTGAGAGAACGCATCCCTAGCGGAAACCGCTACTTGGGCTTGGTACAACAGTGATTATGCCTGATCTAACTGGCCTCGATGATGTCAGCGACTGTACTTCCCCACGTGTGATAATCTGTGACAGCGGGTCGCGAGAGCTCGACTCTTTGTCTCCTCTGGCGACGGAGACCGAGCACGTAAAATTCAGGGACCATTTTCATGTCCTGATGAAATATGTCCAGCCAGGTTTCGAGTTGACCTCTTCGACGCCTCCATGTGGTCAGCAGCGTCCTGTTCAAGGCGTAAACATCGAGTTCATGAGGTGGATGAAAAGCAATATGCTCAAACCACCCAGTTGTCTTTCTGGGATTGCCCCAGGTGATGTTTTCGCGATGTTGCGAGTGCGGACTGCCTCATTTGGAGCGAAGTTGGTTCATTTCAGTTGAAAGAGGGTCCTCGGTCAGTGATGGTAAACGGCTTCCATTTTTTGCTCATCTTCCACACGCACTCCCAATATTCACACCCGTACGGGAGAACTGACTGCACGGACTCCTGATACATGCGGGTATTCATGGCAATGGGGATGTTGCGAATGTGAAAACCCTGCGAGAGGCATAGATTCAGGAAACGATTTAATCATTATTCTGCCCGTTCGGCGGCAGCCTCACTGAGTTATTTGAAACAGTACTTCATCTGGTATTGAGCCTTGAGGCGCACCTTATCATAATCATGCATACAGCTTGAAAACACTTTCACCTTCTGAGCGTTAATGAATAAAGCCACCAGTTTAGCGACTTTGTTCATCCGCAGTGCGACGGTCTGTAAGTTATCAAATCTTAGGCCTAGTAGGGTGATATCGTCAGCATAGCCGAGATCAGTCAGCCAGCACCCGGATGCTAACTTAACATCGTCAGAACCACGGAGAGCCTTTTCGATAATTTAGTTAATGGTGTAGTTAAATAGAATGGCCAACAGCATACAACCTTGTCGATTGAACAGTTATGAGGTGGTATCTAAGACCTCCTGCTCCTTGCCACCCACACGAGCCTCTCTTCTCGTTCTGTGATAATGGTGTAAAACAGTTAGAGTAATCTTTTGGCATGCCACAATGACGTTTTGTTTACCATAGGAAATCTCAACGAACCGAATCCAAGGCAAATTAATACCCGTGAAACAGACGAGGGCGTACCATTGATAGTGGTGGCGATGGTCGAGGGTAAATAGCAGCGAAAGTTGCTGGGAACTGAAACCTGTTCGAATTTTTGGCCAGTTTTACCCCAGAGTTCATCATGATCGTACGGCATCAGTCCCGGAAGGGCGAGTCTCCACGAAGGTGATCATCTAATTCTCTTTCAGTCGGCTTGATTCGTTCGTTAGAAATGCGGTCTTTGTGGCTGTGCTCGTTATGGTCCCTCGCCACCTGAGAGTTACTCCGGAGAGCATGCTTCCTTTTGAGTCATTTATTTCCGACAGAAAGTGCGTTAAAGGTGTTCATGGCGTAGTTCATTGCAGCGAGGCAGATGCTAGTGATAGTGGCAATATTCGTGAGTTAGTCAACCTCGCATGTTTAGAGATTTACTGTTATTTCTTATCAGTGGTCTGTTCCTCCCAAGTGCCCCTCTACTGGTATCTCAGTTATCCACGTTTCCATCCTCTATTGTATTTCGCGTAATACACTGTAAGTCAGACTTCTCGAAGGTTTATTTACATAAATAAGTTTATACACTGGCTTTACTAGTTGCTTTCAGAGGGTTCACCAACGACCTGCAGTAACCGATAACATATGAAGTGCTTAATGGTATTATTGGACTCTTCGGCCGCACTTGCTGTTGCGGGGTTCGAATCCCAATGAAGGTGCCGGTTGGTTCAAAGTGAGTTGTATGCAAAAATAGAAGGATAATTAAATCTATACTGTTATGCAGATGACTTCTAAGCGTCTCCAGATTGTAAGGTGCGAATTCTTGACCTGCCTAGCAATTATAACTAGACAGAGACCTTATAAACTTAACCCTTTCCTTTGTAGGAACAATGAATCGCCGTCTAGATTACCCAACCTCCGTTTAGCTTTTACTAGTCCCAATTGTTTTATAGCCCACTTTATATTCCACAAAAAAACACTAGTACCTCCTCCATCGCAGATATGCCGCTATCTGATGTCATCCCATGTTGCCGTGGCAAAGTGATTGTCCAGACAGAGCTCTGCCGCTTTCCAATAAACAACCGCGTTTGTGGCGTTGGTCCAATCTACTTGATTTTGTAGCTGACACCACACAGAGTGGGCTGAGCACTGGGGACTTGCGTATGCGGCAAATTTGCGCGCAGCACCGTCACCCACCTCGCTTCGATGGCAAAATGGTGCCAAGACGACCGGAAGTGGACTCGGACGCTGTGGCTGTCAAAACTAAATGGCCCACCTACGCATGCCACAAAACCTACAGTAGGTTGCCTATCTCATGAAATGTCACCGAAAATTCGGAAATATCTTAATTAGGGTTGCACTCGTGATTATCGTGCAGCCTAATCTCAAGATATTTGAGACACGCCAGAGTACCAGCCTTTGAAGGAGCTTCTTACTGACCGCCTAAAAAAGTCCAATCTGTAAAAACAGACTACTTGAGTATTATGCATTTCCTCAGTGATTTTAAATGCCCTTTTTACTTCAAATATATTTTATAGAAAATGTGCACAAAATACTGCTTCTTGTTCTCGTTTGGTAGAAAATTACGCCTTCTTCAAATTTCGTACTTGATGAAAGAACATCTTTCGGTTTTGAGAAAGTTTCCAACTATGATTTTTTTAAAGGCTGAATTCTTCATTCGTTATACATCGTATCCAAAAATTGATTAATGCTGCCTTTAAATTATGCAACATGATCCACATCCGTAGCAAAATTTTTATGATCGCTACGTAAACTCTTTCTCATAATGTGATTTTCGTTAGACAGAATGTGTGTTGGAAATGTTGAAAGTAAGTATACCGGCTTGTAGCATTAAAAATTGTTTGGCAATTTATAAAGTTTTTTAAAACCGAAAGATGCCCTTTCGTCTAGTATCAAATTTAAAGAAGACGTAATTTGCTGCCAACCGAGCACAAGAAAAATATTTTTGTGCATATTTTCTATAAAATATATTTGAATTTACAATAAGGAAAATGCATACGAATCAAGTAATCACTTGTCTTTTTGCAGGCGGTCAGCAAGAAGCTGCTTCAAGGGCAAACTCTTGGCCCGCCTGAAATATCTTGAGATTAGGCTGTAAGCTAATCACTTTTGCAACCCGTCGAAGGATAAAAAACAAATTGACGAATTTCCAGTGACATTCATGACGTAGAAAATCTACTGTAGTCCCTACTTCATATACACCAAAGGGACATGCCTCCAACTTACGTGAGACGTGTACCTTCTGATATGCCACGTTTCGCCCGCCATATTGGCAATGACAAAGTGGATCGCATTCTGGCTACGAAGATGAAATGTGTGCGCATGTTGTGCAGAAGGTTCATTGGCAGTTTAGGGACGCGTATGCGCAAGAAGCGCAAGCTGTTGTGATGGTGTCCGAATTGCGTTATTTTGCCGAAGAGGCGCATGTGGTCGAGTAGGCCTATGCGATGGCCGAATGCGCTGGGCAGGTGAGGCGTATGCGACGGGTGTCTTATCGAGGGTCCAAACCCTGGTTAGCCGGCGTTAGTGCGATGAATTCGCGAGTCACCGACCAGGCCAATGCGTGGCCTGGAGGTGCATTCGCAGTTGTTTCCGGTTAGCTACCTGGTAGCCATCTTACGACGCAGACGCCCCCAAAACCCTGTCTGCGTGAATTAGCGCGATAACATCAACAAGGTAGCAGTC
Source organism: Schistocephalus solidus (assembly GCA_017591395.1). Lineage (NCBI taxonomy): Eukaryota > Metazoa > Platyhelminthes > Cestoda > Diphyllobothriidea > Diphyllobothriidae > Schistocephalus > Schistocephalus solidus. Next base: position 62,333 of record WEDG01002631.1, on the reverse strand, counting down.
TATCACTGCGTCCCCAGAAAAAAAGAAAATAATTTTTTTTGCCTTTATAACTTTCTCACAGACCGGGCGTCCCAGTCCTGTAGACAGGCAGTGCCGTAGGCACTGACAATCTGTGACATCATTGAGGCTGGCTAGATAAGGCATGATCGCAGCCGTACCAAGTACGAGTACAAGTAAGCACTGACAAGTTGGGTCTGATATGGTTCTTCGCATTGCCATCTAGAAATGTGCACATCAATGAGGTAGACGTCTGCAGTGACTTGCCTCTGCTTCTCAGTGATCTGCCTGCAATCTGATTAGTTTATTTATGTATTGCCTACTGCAGGTCAGCATGAACCATTTAGTTTGAGCTGGCAGCAGGTGCTCTATGTCGTGAGACGTTAACCGCGACTCTGAATGCGATTTGGGTTGTAACGGATTACGTGGTTTGGGTTGCAAAATGAATTGCCATAGAACATCATCTCACGACATTTCAGTCATTCTAGGCCTCGAGCGTGCGCCTACTCCCAGCCGCCTGACTACTTAAGCAACCTGTTTCTTTTCGATGCTCTTGTATATTCAAGCGTATTTTTTAGGAAAAAATGCACAAACATATCCCTGAGCACACGACAAGTCTGGTTAAGCACCTGAACGATTTGTTTATTATTCTAAACTTTTGCACTCGTGCAGCAGTTCACTGTCAGAGATAGCAGCAACAACAAGGGGTTACAAAACAATGATTACTGACGCAAGTCTGTAGTTGACTGCGCAGGGCCCTGTACGCCGGCACCAAATCGATGCATCGCTTGATTGAGTTTCCATCCGTGGTGGACCAGAATTCAATCCAATCTCGGCTCGTCTTGCTTTTGGCGTGAGCGATTTTCTTGATGGTTGTGAAGTTGAACTCATGACCTTTGTTCCTAGGTGTGGGCAGCAACTTGCGACACTTCGTCACCCCGTCGCACAGCCAACTTATATGTATGCGCGGTTCCAGTATCAGTTCAGTCTGACCTGCGTAGTTAGGAGGACAGTTTAGGCATGGGATGCGATTTACTGCCCCAGACTGCTGTTTTTTGTTGCTGCTGCTATGTCAGCCGCTGAAATCCCTGCACGAGCTCGAAGGCTCAGAATAACAAATTTCTTCGGTGCTCGGCCAGACTTCTCCTTTGCTCATGCAAATACCCGGAATGCGAACTTTCGAATTAATTTGTGAATATTAATAATCGTGCATTTTTTTCATGCCATTTTAGGCTGAGGGTTTTTGCACGGGCCTCTTTTGTTTGCCCGCAAAAGGTATAAAAAATGCTACTTAAGTAATATGCATTTTTCTCATTGATTTTCGATGCTTTTATGTTTAAATATAATTTAGAGAAATCATGCAAAATTATTGTTTCACGTTTCATTAAAATTTTATACTTAAATGTAAAGTTTCTTTTGGTTTTAATACTTTTTAAGTGCCGGAATAATTTTGATACCGACCTGTCGTTAAACTTCAGTGCAGGGTAAAAAATTACATTTTGCATGTATTCACCGTAACAAAAAGTACATTGCTCTCTACGCTTTTGAGAAGACGTCACATACTGCTCATTAAAATTTTCAATGGATAATAATAATTAACAAATTGACAATTACGATGCTCTAGAAAGGATTTTTTACGATCGTACACAACCACATGATAAATTACTTCTAAAAACCAAAAGACAACATTTGTGTAAGCATAAACTTTGAAACGAGAGATGATTTTCTACCAAACGAGTATAAGACAGAACATTTTAGCTGAGGCCTCAGAATAATAAATTTCTTCGGTGCTCGACCAGACATCTCCTTTGCTCATGCAAAAACCTGGGCCTTGACCTTTCGCATTCATTCGTAAACGTCTCATTTCTGGTACTCATCTACTGGCAACTAAAATATCCCCAATTTTATACTACTTCTTTACTTGAGTTTTCAAAATTTGCTTGATTGCCAAATAATTTTACATCCCTCCTGCAGTGTCATTTGTTCATAAGGATTTCCAAACCAATTAAGGAAAATCACGGATTCCTGAATGCTAGTGTGAAGGTGTCAATAAAGTTTTGCAATTAATACAGACCACCTTGTATGCTTTCAGAAGAAGCATTGATAAACAGGCATCTGCGATGCTATTTGAAAAGCCTCATAATTACAAACATTGAAAACAAAACGAACCCTACTTGCAGTAGAAAACCGGAGGACGTAAAGCACCAATGCATAAGAGAAAACTTTTATTCAGGTTTTCTGTAGACTACGTTGAAATTTCTAGGGCATAAAAATCAATACAAAAAGATGTACATTGATTAAATGAGCATCTTTTATTGTGTGCGCTTTTGCTAGGTGACCGGAAAGAAGCGCACTGAAAAGCCAACATTCTGGCATTACGGTACTATCTTAGTATTATGCTGCGTGCTAATCAATACCACAACCCCATTCAAGTAATCCTTTATACTTTAAATCACTTTTAAAAATTTGTGTTAATGTTTAATGTGGTAGGCCACCTTCTTTAGCTCTGCTGCGTCATAATATCAAAAAAGGACTACAAACGAATGTAAGAAATCAGGGCAGTTATGGTCTGCATTTCTCTAATGTCTGGCTTATTGTTAGTACTTTAATTGGCCTCGTCTAGCCTTAACAACATGCTTTACTCTATTATGCATATATTGGGCTATTTCCTGACCGTGTTTCTGAACTTTATCGTTCACCTACACGTGCCTGAGACCGATAACTAAGCACTTGGCAGAAGCAGTCTTCGTTTCTCTGTGCCTACATGCATTCTCCACAGGACTCACATCGGGCGAGGATTTACACACGCAGACAGCATCCTCTTATTATTTTTCTTCCCATCCTGGCGATCTTGTCACTCTCGTTACTATATGACAGGGATCGCTGCCATGCTGTGAGAGTTAACATTCATACAACCCTTAAACAGTACCAAACTACCACGCACCACTCCGATCGAAAGAAATTTCATGAACCGGCGTTTCCTCTGTGTTAACCGAAGGCCGCATCCTGTCATTTCTCTGAGTCAGGATATTTCCATGAAATGTGAAAAAATGAACGGTTAGGAGGCTTTCAGCTTGCCCAATCCTTCTTCCGCGCCCGATGGGACGATTAATCGCTCAATATTCCTCTTCGCCTCTGCAGAAGTCTCCTAGATGGTACAATCAGGGCAAGCACACCGCATTTGGCGAGTTATGGCCTGCTTCCTGGGTGGGCTTCACAGAGTCGTGTCTCAGCTTCTTCAAATCCATTTATTTTTGAATTTCACTGAGAAGGAGATTGCCGAGGAAACTGGAATGTCCCAGCTTCATCACGGCCGGAGAGGGCGCAGGGTTTGCAAGTTGGAACAGCCCTCTATCAGGGCCAGCCAGGCCGGGCTTAAATACTTGCTTTTGAGGAGGAAGTTTTACTTCGTTTCAATCTGGCCTGCTAACCGTTCCGTGTCTTTTAACATCGTTAAAGCCATCCCGACGCACGAGAAAAGTCAATGAGATAAAAGATTACGAAAACCCACAACTACATAAATCACTGTACGCGCTTTGTCTTGCGGTTGCACTCTTTTGGCACTGCCTCGAGTGGAGCGCCGTATGATGCGTTTAGGAGCTAGCAACGGCTGAACTGATTAAATTGGGAACTGTAGCTACTATGTTTCAGGCTCAATTTTCATTTTTTTTCCTCTGTACCTTTTGTAGTGCACTTATTGATCCAGGCGTAGGCCGTAGCCTTATGCTAGCACACGAAAGTTCGACCGTCGTAGTCCGACGATGTCCACCCTACTCTCCACAGCAGGGTGGTGCAGGTACGGTGACTTGCGCGTGATTTAGTTTAAAGTAATAGCAGACTTGCGCTGCATCTACCGCAATCTCTCCTCCTCCCCCATCTATGCCCGGTGTCAAGACAGAGGGCAAGAAAACCGGAGATGGGAGGGGGCATAGGTGGCTAGCGTGGCCGGCACCCCCTAGGCCCTATCCGCCTCTAGGCGTGCCACCACACCCCCCATGGTCGGCATTTGTTATGGGATCAAAACCCAAATAACACCTGCCGTGCCCTGATGTGGCCCTCGTGTTGGTCCAACGCACACGACAATACGACCGTCGTAGTCCCGACGATGTCCATCGTTTGCTCCACAGAAGGGTGGTGCAGGGACGGTGACTTGCGCGTGGATTAGTTTTAAGTGATAGTAGCCTTGCGCTGTAGCTATCGCCTTCTTCTCCTCCCCCACCTAAGCCCGGTGTCATGACCGAGTCAAGAAGACCGGAGGCCGCAGAAGACGCAGGTGGCTGGCGCGGCCGGAGCCACCCCTGGGCGTGCCACCACTCCTGCCTCGGATCCGCCGGTCAGCCACTCAACACAAAACACACATTGGGCTGACCACGTGACCCGAACACACACACACACGCACTGGCGATTGTTTTGTCATCACTGCCAATTTCGAGCATGCCTTGAATTTTTCCTCACAAGGGGATTTTAACCATCTCGACTTCGACCGTACGACCTGCTTTTTTGACTAATGATCACTAGCAGCTTGGTTTGCCCAGCATGCAATAGGGGATATGCTCATGGCGGAATATTTTTGACCCCATGGATCTCACCATTATGATGAGAAGAAGCGAGTGCCGCTAACATAGACTCGCTTATTTATGGGAAACTGGTGATTTTCTCTGTTGTCTGATAATACCTAATGGTGCGAATCAATGCATCCAGCACGAAGTGCAGCTAGAAAATCGATCATGTCTTCCATTCCTAGTAACCCTGCGATTACTTCACCCGTTTCTTGCTTTTATTGCCAATACAATAGCTGGCCTATCTCATGAAACGTTAACCAAAATTCTGGAATGTGGTTACGATTAGAAATGATTACTTAGATGAGGTTGTAATACTAATTAGCGTGCGATTTAATCTTAAGGCATTGCGAATTTCGGTTTTTGGATGAGCTTACTCACGGCCATCTGCAAAAATTACACTCGGTACTATTGGCTATTTAAGTAATATGCATTTTTCACGCCCATAGGAATTCCAATATTTTCATGGAAAGCATGAATTAAAGTATTATTTCTTACACTCATTTGGTTACAAATTATGCGGTTTAGCAATCTTAAACGCAAGTAGACGCACTGGTCGGGTCCATGATTATTGGGACGCTGAAAAAATGTCCTTTCTTCAAGCATACAATTTACAAAAGACGTAATGTTCCATTAAATAAGCACAATAAAGTATATTTTTATTCATTTTTGATCAAATATATTTTTAATTCTGCAGTCCGATTGTCTAGCATATGTAGCTTTTGATAAATTCTCATCGGGCCAGTACATTTATATGAGGATTGGGTACAAGTTAAAACATGTGAAAAATAACGTTCGTTCTTTCGTACCAGTTGGGTTTGTGAATAGGGGGGATTTAATAAGAGCCAGTGGGTTAGGTGCCAGCGGGGATTAGATAGAACCGTTACAAGGGAGGAGGAGGAGAAAGAGGGAGGGCGCGGAGCTTGTAGGAGGTTCTTCCTCAACCGGCACCGGCAGTCGCTTCTACTGTTGCTAGCAGACGCTAACCCAGAGACTTCAGGTAGCTTCATCGGACCTTATTAAGCTCATTGAAGGCTTCTTTAGGTTTCAATCGATGCCCTGAATCAACAATATATGGGAGAATAACACTGTTTATGCTCTTAACTTTGCCTTTTGTCAGCCATGCCGGGAGGTGTTCGCTTATTCTTTTGGATAGGTGCCGACTCGTGCGACCAATACAACCTGCTGCACAGGAGCAAGTAAATGTGTAAATGCACATGGGAGTGGTCTGAGCTGGCAACCTCTCCTTACCTTCCCTGTGTGAAACAGGGTTGTTTGAGAATAATATCCGAACTCTCGCTGATTTGAAGGTTTATCAAACGGCTTGTTGAAGGCGTCTTCTCAGGCATTCACTTACCGCATCCCTTTGAGAGGGGACTTTGAAAAGCAGTCTTCCTCTGATTTTTCTAGCTTAACGTTTCATAAGATAGACCAGCCACTGTACATCGGAGTTCACCGTTTCCAACCGGTCTGATAGCTTTCTACGCGAATAGATGAGCCACACATTGGTCATTCGACTTTTAAAGCACTTGAATATCGAGGTTGTTCTTACTTGGTAGTGTAACCTAACCACCACTCGATGATGGGACTAGGGATACAATCTTCTCTCTCTCTCTCTCTCTCTTAGATGTTTTGCTTGTTGCTCAAGCTTAGTTGCCTACCTAGTCACTGGAACCTGTTGAAATTCAGCGTTTTCGTCACCAAAAATTTTCAGCCAGTGACGGTGGCTCTTCAGACATCTTCGATGTTCCCTAATGTAGCCGCTTTTTTGAGGGGCTATGGTTTGGCCTTTTGTTACAATTGATCTTTGAGCTCAGCGAATCCCTTTACCTTTTTAGGGTTTCACATTACCAGGAATTCAATATTTTTTATCTTCTGCGCAGGTCTTCTCTCGTCAAGATACTGGACCGGGACTCCACGAAAGTTCTCAACCCTTCCGTCTGGCGCTTCACCCAGCATCCTCCAACATTCAGCAAGACAGTCGTCCAAATGCACCGGCTTCTCAGGCCCAAAGTTTAGGTCATTTACAGTCGACCATACTTTTCAACACAACTGCCTCCGTGAATCCGACCAGTGCAACTATCTCGCAGCTGCGTTCCCGAGGATGCAAAATTTCCACACCGGCAGTAAATACTCCACATCTTTTGCTTACTGCCACAGGAGGTTTGGCTTCCAACCGGAATTTGACTCTTTCTGCTGTTCCTCTTCCTCCTCGCTGGATTACTGGTTCCCCCATTTCCAGTCCCCAACCGGAACTTGTCACTGGCAATACCAGTACACCATCGGCGTCGGGGGTAGCTCTGTCGGCCGCTTTCGTCCTTCCCAAGACCCTTGATATGGAGGATTTCGTAAAGATCCCCTCCCCCTGCACAACGACTAGTCTAGATCCCAAAACCGGTTGCACACAACCTGAAACAACACCAATGGACTTGTCTGAGAGCCTTGAATCATCGCCTTCAGATATGACGATCCCGGAAAACGCCAGCTTTACGGAGCCACGCACTCGTGCCCAGAAGGCACGCGCCGCGGCGGCCGTGGCGGCAGCCACTGGTGCTGTCACCCAACGACGGTCGCCTCGTCTGAACCGTGCGCACAAGGCCTCCGAGGGGACCGTGCCAACAGAGGACAATGTCACAAAGTGCACGCAAACGTTTTGTCGGATTGTGCCCACAGCGGCATCTCCCACGCAAGTCTCTCGTCTCTCATTTGCAAAGACGGGTGAAGGCGAGAGGAAGTCGCAGCGAGCCACCGCAGACTGCCCGAAGATGGCCTGTTCCCTGATTGCGGGCGCGGTCGATCGGTCGGATCCACGCAGCGAGTCCTTGATCGCCTATCTTCTGCTTTTGCGTCGGCTTGGTCTGGCGTTTAGTTTGCTTTCGCAGCACGAGTACAAGTCCGCGATGGCTGCACTGTCAGAATTGTCGCACGACCAACTTGCCACAGGACTGGTCCTGTCCTGGGCTGCACGTGCTCACTCCGATGCTGCTGACTACCCCAAAGCTCGACGCTTATTCAATGAACTGAGACGCCTTGAGCCCTGGCAGCTGCGTGGCATGGATCTGTTCTCCACCGTCCTGTGGTATCTTCAGGACGAAATCGAGCTCTCCCATCTGGCTAACGATTTGCTTAATCTGGACAGAAATGCCCCCGAACCCTGGTTGGCCGCGGGCAATTGCTTCTCGTTGCAGAGAGAGCATGAAGTAGCCGTACGTTTCTTCCGTCGGGCGTTGCAGGTAGGTTTCATTCGTCTGTCTAATAACATTTATAATCACCTTATATGCAATATATTTTTTATGTTTAATCACTTAATTTCTGCTACACTGGTGCTGACGATATACCATGTTTGGCCTTAATCACAGACAACAGGGAGCATTCCTACACACTGCCGTTCTGGCCTATCCTGTTAGTCACCAGCAAATTTTCTACGAGATGATGAGACCACGGAAAAGTTGTGATTTCCTTGCTTCGCTATTCCAACTGACCGAAATAGAGGCGGATCTTTGAATTTGAGGGGCTTCCTGGACGAAGAGAGACTTTTGAACTCGTCGAGGACAATTCATCGGCAGTGTTGCCACTGTTGAGATGACTGCGCTCGCCTTAGCCATTATATGCGTTTCTGTACCACAGTTAGCTGTAAGCTTCGCCTGACCTTAGCGCGAACATGCGGACCTTACATCCTGACTAAGAGAAATTTCGCTCGTTGATTGGCTTCTGTCAAGCCATTACTTGAGGATAGAGAGATAGGCATTTCCGGCTGTCTGACAGGCCTCTCTCACTTTCATCGGTGCCAACCGCTTGCGTGCGTGCACGCGCTCGCACAGTGCGTCACCTCTACCGCCGCCCTGACCACATTGACCCAAAAGGATGGCCTTTCTGGTTTGGGCGATTTGGCCGATACAACTGCAGTAGCTTTTCTGCCCCCTTCTGGGTGAACGCTTGCCAGCGACTGTGACCCGCAAAGTATAATCCGCACAGCAACTTGCAACACGCCGATAGAAGGGTCTCGAGACTCCTGCATCAGTCACTTGTCTCGTGCGGTATGCCGCCCCGACTGCAGTGGAATGCTTAGATGTAATTGGAAGACTAGTGAATGGGGAACATAGTATCGAGTCAGTTTCTGTCCACTCAAGGGTTGCCGGTCTTCTGCCTTACTACCTCATCAACCAAATGGGATGATTCTACCCGGAAGGACAAGAGTCCCTCAATAGTATTTATTTTTGGTGATTTTGTAAACTTAAATAGGCTAGAATAGCTGTTTCTAGCTCGTTGACTTTTGTCAGCCGGTCTTACTCCAGACCCAAACGGCGAAGACTGGGAGATTTGAATCATGTGGCGGTAGATCATTGAGTCTAATGTTTTGTTATTTGAGCCGTGATATCTCTCTCCCTTACTATTTCCCTCTTAGCTACGATCGGTAACAATCAAAGTCACCGATCTGTCTTAATTACTCGAAAGAGACTGAAATTTCAGATTTGTCCTGCCACTTCACGCAGGTTGTCGCAGCAACGAAATGTCTTCACTCGGGAAGTGAGATTGTCAAGGGTAGGGGAGACAGGCTGGTGCTTGATCACGATAAATGACCACACTATATTTGCTTTTAGCTCTCATCGTCCTACTGCTGTCGCCTGTGAGGGCTTTAAACGGAATCGCCTGCACTTTTCCCAGCACTCAGATTATGATTGACTATTCCATACTGCAGCCAACAGAGATGTGGTTTCCGTGGTCGAGGTGCTTAAGCGCCTGGCTGAAACTTTTGAATGTCAACTGACTCGGATTCAGGCCTCTGACCTGGAGTTTTGATTGATGTTCTGATTTTTTTCGGAAATTGAAGCCTCCCAGCCGGCCTTTTTTTTGTCAGTGACGTTGAACGATTATCCAGGCTCATCCATGCGTACCGCTTATCACTATAGTCCGATTTCAGGACAAAATAGGGACTCTGCGTTTTTCCGATGAACCCGAACCTAAAACTGTCGAGAGTAATCGTCTGATGATCAGTCGTCGATAGCTATTATGGAGCAAGACGATACAAACTAGAAGGGACCACTTCTGACTTACATGCCCTCGTCAGCCAGCCTACTCTGGTGCCCTTTAAATTGGGCCAGATTTATGAACCTTTCTGTCTTTCACTTAATCGAGTTTCCTATAGGAAAGATTCATAAAAGTTGCTAAATCTTCGTCAACTCATTAAATCCCGCTGTTTATGACGGCTTTAAATTCATACCGAGAATGAAATGTTTCAAATTAAGTAATTATTTCTGGTTCAGATAACGGCTCTTAAAACGGTGCCAAATATAGGTTTTAAAGCGTGCTCAGCCCTCTCTTTTAAGACAAATTTTTGCAAAGCTCGTTGCCAATGTTTAGCGAAAAGCCATAATTGTTTCCATGGTGCTGGTCAGGGTGACAACATTAAAAATAATTAAATTATCAAATATGGCTAAAAACCTCGGCCAGATGGCCCTTTCAAAACATGTCAAAATTGCAGATTTTTTCGCATCGAAAAATTCAGCCTCGCTTGATTTAGAGAAGAATTTATTAGCTTGCAGAGCGATCGTAAAAATTTAAACTTCTGCAATCTTTTAGACAGCTAGCTACTTTAACCTAATTATCGAACTGACGAAGTAACTCTGTCCTCAGTCAAGCTGCAATGGCTCCTTCTGCATGTGGCCCTTATGGTGCCCTAACGGATGTGAGATCCTGGCTGGTCTTACATTAGCATAGTAGATGCCACGGGACCAGATGGTGTGTGACACACAAAGGCGGACCGTTAAGCTTTGTCCTAGCCCACCACTTGTTGCATTGACAGTTTTTCTTTTGCCATCGGAGCCTTGTGGGTAAGGAAGCAGTGTGCACCAGATTCCACGCAAGTCTTCTCTCTCCTCGCTGAACTCTAATTCACGTGAATACGACTGTTGCTGTGCCCACTTTGTGAGCACGCGGTAACCGTCGTCGCTCGTCCCTACCAAACTGTCTTTGTTTACCTCCAAATGAGCTCCTTCCTTGTCCTTACCTGCTAGTAACGTTGCCTTTTAGGTATTTCTATTAGCAATCATGCAGTACTTTGGTTATTCATTTAGGACGATGAGGCTGTGTTCCATTCTGTCGTCAGGTCAGGGCAGTGAACACCGCATCCGCGCGACCTTATATGCTCTTGATTACAGTCTACAAAGGGTGGACCCTTTTCTATAGTTCTGAGCGAGTCGAAACCCAATCTACTCGGTCTGAGGTTGCAACCGAATGGTGCAAATATAAGACAGAAATACCAAATCAAGGCTCACGTGTTGTTGCCAACAAATATTACGCGTTTGCGATCAATCTGAGTTGGATGAAAGTCTGCCGTCATGTTTCGAAACCGAATAGGTACTTATCGATGATATCAGACCGATGGTTCTTTTTCTCCCCTATGACTATATCCAGCTCTCTGCATACCTGAAAACCGTCCTTTATCACACCAAATTGGTTCCATTATAACAAGCGATACGTTCAAATGATGGTAAGGCGTGTAAAAGAAACGAAACACCCTAGCATAAGTCTGATTAGCTGTGGATAAGGCATTACTTAATGCATTCTGCTGTGCTTACCAGCCGATGCTTGCAATGTCTGTTTCCCAGCACGGACTACGTGATATTTGACTTTGCCAATCTCTGTCTCCCCCCTTTCTGCCTTTCTCACGTGCATTAATGATGGTTTGAGCTCTACCAAGACGAATAGCGCTGCGCCGCGTCATTTTAGTATGCCGAAATTTTGTGTAGGTTTGCCCCACAAACTCCTATGCCTGCACCCTCCTCGGGCACGAGTACATGTCAATGGACAATTTGGAGCGTGCCGTATCTGCCTTCCGTCACGCTCTGCGCCTTGATGAACGGAACTACAAGGCGCGCTTTGGTCTGAGCAATGTATATTTCAAACAGGAGTTCTTTGACCTTGCGGATGCCCATCTTGTGCGCGCGCTTACCATCTTTCCCCAGTCGTGCCTCCTGCTCACTCACCTTGGCGCGGTTCGTGCCCGTGTGGGGCGTCTCAGTGACTCCCCGGGAAGTTCCCTCGACTGTTTGAACAAGGCCGTCAGCATCGATCCAAACAATACCCTTGCGCGCTACCACCGCGCGTGTGCCCTCACCTCTCTTGGACGTTACCAGGTTTGTCTGCGCTTTTTGTTTCCCTTCATCTGCCAACCACGCAGTTCTGCATGCAATTTACTCGCTTTATGACTTCCAAGCCACATTTGTAAGCAAACCTATTACTGACTACGAGCAACCGAGTAAGGTAGAAGAACCAACGTGTCTTGTCTTAGGCCTACACTACTCGATAAATAACTGTCTACTTCCGCAAATAAACAGTAGGTATGTTTAGCTTAACTATCGCCCAAATTGTTTCCAGTTAGAACTGCGCTCGTGGATCAGGAACTTTGAGGTTTTTATATTTCAGTCATTTGACGTTTTTGATTTTTTTACTCCTTCCTCCGGTAACCATACAAAATGTTAACTAATGTTTCATATAGACGGACATGTTTTCAACCGAATGGCATTTCTTTTCAAAGGATCTAACCTTGCTCATATTTCTCGTGCATGCTTCAAACGTTTTCATGTCTTTTAGGAGGCCATAAGCGAATTTGAGCGGCTTGTCCTTCTGTGCCCAAGGGAAGCCATGATATACTTCAGGTTGGGTCAAGCCTATCAAAAAATCGGCAACATCCCACAGGCAATGATCTATTTCTCTTGCTCAATGGAGCTTGACCCTAAAGGTGTTAATACTGACCTTCACGACTTCATGGCCAACGTGCCTCCTAGTTCTCAGGCTTCAATGCCATCCGTAGACTCCTCTGATGTTCGGGTCACCACTCAGGAAACCATCCAGGTGAGGCGCCGTAGGGCGCGACCCGTGCGGTATAGTCGCAGGGGTCTTCCACACCGACTTTTTCCGACTCCGAGCTTCCGAACTAGCGGCGCGTCAGACGTCAGCAGTGTGGTCTCCGAAATTCGTCGGGATCTAGCCGGGGGATCAGTCAATGAAGATGGCATTGCTGCTTCACAAACACAGGGTGACACCTCTAGCGTCTTCGAGGCTGATGAGGAAGAGGAGGAGGATGACATCGAGAGTGAAAGAATTTACCGTCAGCGCGACACCGGCTTTCCGGATGACACCATGGACTTGGGCGCCTAGACGTCTTTCTTACCTATGTGCTTATTATCCGGCCAGCTAATGGTTGTTAGTCCCCACTGCCCCCCCCCCCCCCCCCCCTCCACGTGAACTTCGCGTATTTTTGTTGAAATAATTGAAGTAATTTTCATTCTTCTATTAAAGACCTGATCTGCCGACTACGGTTTAAGGGTTCTGACTGCATCATTATATGCATTGGCTAACTGTCACAAAGTTCTGTACAATTGTGTTCACAACGTCCTAAAATTGCCCATTCAACCGACCGTCTAGAGGCAATTGTTAGCTCACAGTTTTGTCTGTCAAATCTGATCTGGAGGCATTCTCTCTGTCGCCGAAAGAACCTGTGATTTTGGACACTTTTCTGAAACTCCACTGTTAGCACGAGCTTCCAGAAGATGCGGTAAATACTCACCGTTTTCATTAACTCTTCAAGCACTCTTACTTATCTATGAACATGATGCAGGTGTATGTGGGTCTGCTAAGTCCTTTTAAAATTTGACATAAGCAGCTGTGACTAAATCTTATGATCACAAAAAAACATCTGTTCGCAATGGCTTCGTTCACCTTCCAGAAAACCTCTTATTCTTCTAATCAAGACTTTAGAGAATAGTGTGCTCACTTTTGGCAGGAATCGACATTTTACACGGATGGAGTCAGTGAGGTGGGTATCTTGGATAAGTGCTCTTAGAAAGCCGAAAGAGAAGCTATACGGTTTGATTTTGACCTTCGCAGTCATTTGCAAGCCAATGCTAGTAATACCTTAGTTGTTTACGCAAGACTGTCTGGTTAAGTGCTGAATGATCCGAACCCTACGGAACACTGACCGCACTCTTGTATCGTTGGATTTTCACGATGCACCCTGCCGGCATTACAGGTAATAGTTAACGGCTTTCAGCAGAATGTACTGCTGTAAAATGCTGCCTTTGCACCTTACTTCCTTCTTTGTACGCTTAATGACTGCTTTTAAAGCAGCAGTGACAAGTTAAGCCGCGCACATTGTCTGTCGTTGCATCACGACTCTGCTCATCTATAGCTGCTTATTTGGCATAAGCAATTAACCGGGTAGCGGTGCTATTCCAAAAATGAACGGTTGTGCTTCACTCTGTAGCCAGATCCGGGACGAGAGACTGGCACGGGACTTTAAATATGTTCGATCGGTCCCTTCGGACAAAACTTGGATACATTACGCAACCGGTGAAACACTTGACTCAGATGTTCAATTGGTTGGAGATAGGAGCGTAGGTTCTCGAAGGTACATACTTAGGACAGAGGTAGTTGATGATGGAAAATCCGTCGTGAATAGCCGTTGCAATCTCACGTCACTTTTCAATGCTTGTAGTGTAGAGTGGATTTTCTCAAAAATTGCTCAAAAGAATAGAACCGTTTGGTTTTAATTTCCTATCTGTTTGAAAGAAGAACTTACTTTGTTACACGTCCCTACGTTTTTGGACATTCCTGCCGCACATGTTGCCTTGAAGCGGCGAAATTTTTGTGTTCAGGGTCCCAGTTAATCCCTGGAGAGTTTTGTACATGTCCCCAGAGTATCTTCATAGCCTGCTATATCCGCAACTGACCCCGAAAATGATACGTTTAAAAGTACGCTGGACTTATTTGCTCTGTGCTAGCGTACCCTGTAGATTTGCGGAAAAAGAGGACATTGTATGTTTTACGGTCAAGATTCAAATGCCGAAACAATTCAGGTTCAAGTAAGAAATGTGCAGTTTAGAACGGTTCGTTCCGCAGCTACCGCTCTCGTAGGTACTGTGAATAACATTCGCCAATGGCGTTGTAGTGGTGTTGTGGGGATATCGCGTCCACTGTATGCATTGCGGTCCGGGGATTGATTTCGCTATTGATTTCCTGAGCCAAAAGACGAATACTTTGCACCAAAAATGCCGAACATGGGGCTGCGCGTGCCCAACATGGGCATGCGTAGCTACAGGCTCATGTCGCACCCAATTCTTTCCTAAGTTGGAGATAACTCATTTGCGCCCGACCCAGTCTCCGTTCTTCTCGACTATGTTTTGACACCGAGCACTGGTAAGGGAAGAGAGTGTGCGGTAGGTGCAGTGCAGGTCTACTTTCACTTAAAACTAATTTGCGCACAATTGATCGTCCGTGCACCACCATTCTGTGGAGCATACGGTGGACATCTGCGGTTTACGACGGTCAAACTGACGAGATATATCTTAGAATGGGAGGAGTTTAATTTTCAGGAAGGTAGGACACTTTAATACTACCATCTTGATGCAAAATCCCACCTTGATGAGGATTTGTAGTGGCCTTACTCTGGGTGCAGGTGCAACTCCACATCTCGCACGTGTTTACACGCGCGTACTAGTGGTAGTCGGCCGAGTACAGCTACTCAAACCAACCAATCAGGTTAAAGACCAATTCAGACGCCTTCCCTCGAGGCTCTATAAAGACTGTCCGACTCTTACTCGACATGGCTGTGCTCGCGGTGCCAGACGTGCGCCCTCATCTGGCCGCCAATCGATTGCAGTCTGTTCTTTACTCGTCCCGTACAGAATACTGCATCCTGCCCACTGGGTTACAACTGCACTCTCTATTCGGGGCCGTGCCTGAAGTTCATTAGTGACCAATGCTTTCCCATGAATTAAGAAACTGAAAAATTCGCATAAAATACCCTACAGATCTCATATCAGCGGTTTTCTTTATAGAGGCACAAAAGGTAACATCTACATTGAAAAAACTACAAAAGTCGCTGACCTGTAGGTATTCACTGAACAAGAATGTACTCAAATATCAGATGACATATCTCTTAATAATTGCGATCCCGTTGCCTCGCGTTATTATCAATGCACAGTCAAGGTCCTAGTGAACTCAGTCCCTGAACTATTGTACTGAACACTGGCTTCATAGGTATGATAAGTGGGCACGCATTTTTGGGACAATTCATACTTTAGGTGATGAATGCTCACCGATTGCTAACGGAACTCACTCGTCCCGTCCTGC
Source organism: Schistocephalus solidus (assembly GCA_017591395.1). Classification (NCBI taxonomy): domain Eukaryota; kingdom Metazoa; phylum Platyhelminthes; class Cestoda; order Diphyllobothriidea; family Diphyllobothriidae; genus Schistocephalus; species Schistocephalus solidus. Next base: position 46,644 of record WEDG01002631.1, on the reverse strand, counting down.
CCTGGGGCTCACTCTCTAGCCCCGCCAGCAGGCACACAGCGGCTAGTAGCAGAAAAGGCAAATGAATGCTGCGGACAAAGACAAGGGAGGCCGGAATGGACATTTCTGGTTCATTAGCCGTCATCAGCCAGTCACGACCCTACCTCAGGTGCCTCAAACCCGCGACCTGTCGATCAGAAGTCCAATGCCCTAAGGCACAACGGGATAAGTGATTTCCGTTAGCGGTCAGTGAGCATTCATCAACAAAGGTCCATATTCCCGACCTAAACCAGCAAGACAACGTGCTTCAATGGTTACAGCATTGCCCCATCAACGCCTTTTACATAAAAAGAGTGTTCTTGGCATCCGGGGAAGCTTTTGAACTGGATAAAGTCATTTCTGCTTGGACAAAAACAATGCGTCTGTATCGGAGAGGATAAATCGAACTGGGTGAACGTGGTTACTGGCGTCCGTCAAGGCTCCGTTCTTGGTCCCCACTTTTCAGCCTTTATGCAAATGACAGTCTTCACGAACTGAACTGCGATAAGATCATGGTTGCCGATGACGTCATAAAGACCCGAGTGCTCAGAATGTTCTGAAAAATAATCTGTGCAGTCTGCAAACATGGTCCGCGAAATGGCTCCTAGATTTCAATGTGCAAATATGTGCCGTTCTCCACCTGCTTCCAACCAATTATCTTCCAACTGCCAATGTGAGGGCATATTATCGGAACGACACTCAAATTCCCATCGAATTTTCACAGAACGACCGCGGTGTTTGGATATTGAGCAATCTGAAGCCATCAATGCAATGCGTCAAGGCTGCAAACACGGCTATGCGAGTAATGCAAGCTATCAAAAGAGTGAACTCGAAATGGCCAGGCTTAACCTCCGCTCTGAATTCTTTACGCAAAGGGTAGTAAAACATTGGAATGATCTCCAGCAATCAGTCGTGGGGGCAACGTCCCTACAGCTTTTCAATAATCGCTGGATAATTATACGTGTCCCTTTTTTCCCTCGCCCATTTTAACACGAAGTAGTATCACATCAACTTCAGGCGAGCTATTTATAAAAACAATGCTACTTATATTTTGTGAATACTATTTGTATAGCGTACATTATTACGAGTACGTACACAGATGCATATGACACACTGGCATGTAGACAATAGGGTTGTCGAAGGCGTTGCCTGTCACCTTCACCAAATAAACTGAAAATAAACTTAACTTCTGATTAACAGGTCGTGGGTTCACGCCTCGGGACGTGCAGCATCTGGGGTTGGGTATGACTGGCTGATGATGAATATTAAGCCAGAAATGACCATTCCAGACTGCTTTGTCTTTGTCGGCATTGCTTACGTTGTCAATTTCGCGGGAGCTACACGCTGTCCGGTGCAGTAACTCCTGCGGAATATCAGTGAGATAACAAAATTCTACTGTCTTTTCATCATAAAAAGTGAACTATTTACAGAAAACGCAACGACCATCTCTGTTGTATAGCGTTTGTGACAAACAGAATTCTCGGAAGAGGAGTGAAATCTCTCGCTAACAGCACTGTAAGCGTTCAAACTGACTTATGGGATATGTAGTTTTAAGGACGAAATTGTCATTTCAAACGAAACAAAGGTTTCGCTATACACGTTTATTTGTTTATATAGTGGCCACAAGCGCCAACAATTCAACTGGAATCTCGTTATTTTGTAGCGTGCTTATTCGAATAGAACTTGTTTTCAGAATCGTCTCACATGTTAGTAGCTGGCGGCGGCATTTTCATAGCTGGCAGTACGAAAAGTGCTTTGCAAGGAGCCCAGCGCAGAATACGCTTACTGGGCGACTGCAGTAGCCACGATAAATCAATTGGCGAGGAAAGCTATAATTTTGTTTTCTACCGAAGGTTTTCATGCGGCAACTGGGTTTTGCCTTCATGAACTAAGAAGTGTAATTGAGAGCGCAGTTTCTGAGTATGGGGAGAGCGAGGGGCGACTCATGTACCCTGACAGAAACTGTGTGTTCGTTTCCGGGCGTCTGCCCTTTCCATTTCTCAGTCAGCCAGCCACCTCACTCGTAATCTCCCTCGCCTCATTTGGATACCCACAAACCGAATGAACGATATCGCTGCAGCTGGAAAATCAAATAGAAATGACACCGAGGCTCTCCTTGGGCAGAAACGAAGGCGTGAATTACACATCTCATTGAAATTAGTGGATGTACGGCTGAATTTATAAAATAAGTCTTCACTTGGATACACGCCACCAAAATGGGATCCAAGAACCTAGAAGGATAGTGCATGACCTGCATTTTGCACTGTAAGATGCTTGTTTTTGAGTTAAAATCCACGCAGCTGCCCATACCAACCTAAATTAAGAAAATTCATCCCGTCATACGCATGATCTTTCTTTCAAAGAGATTTGGACTCCTTTGGGAAAATCAAAAACATCAATCATTTGACAGATTTCATATAAATAGAGGATTTGGACCGACTTTAATAATTCATTTGACACAATTGTGAAAAACTCGACAACCTCGCTGGGAGTCCGACCATTATAGCAAGGGGGCACTTTTAGTACCATCCACGTTCTAACCACCCGAGAGTAAGAACAGCCATTTACAGCCTACTTGCTGTCGCGAGGTATCGATGCTTAATGCAACTAGGTCGCAGCCGTACACATGAATGCCTCTTAACTGCGACTGTTCATCAATTTAACAAACAGAGTGTGAACCTCCGCAAAATTGCCGGCGCAACGGGCTTAATGACCAACAAGTTCAAGTCAGAAGATGCACCGTATCAGGTCACTATGGGCACCGAACCACCTTTGTCTGACCCTCATAGTGGAATGCGCGTGAATGCACCGGATCGCAGCAAGGGCCAGACTCAATCGAGATGCACATCGGGTTGGGCTGAGTCCGCATGATACCATAAATACTGCGCACATGGTGGGGTACATCACTAGGGTATTAGCAGTTGACCAGAGCATGGGAGAGGGATTATAAATTGAGTGGATAATCCGTACTCTTGGTCTCTTAACCCATTCCTCACTATAATGAAGTTGGCTTGTTTGAATCTATCATAAGGCAGCTAATTGTAGTGACTTGGAAGACCGTCAACTAATGGCGGGATAACTCAGTCCTTCGTACAGTTGATATACAAGCCGCAGTGGCCAATTCGAAACATGACCGGGGACCGGGTCGTGTGAGACACGCTTAGACGACTTGTTTAGTCGTGCCGGCCACTGCAGCAGCGCACACCTCTGGCCGTCCTCGCAGTGTATAATTGGGCAAGGAAAGAGATAGTGCCGTAGATGCTTTGCAAGTCGGACCCACTGTAGACTAACTTACGTGCAAGTCACCGGTACTGCTTCCGATCCGCGGGGCATGCGGTAAATGTCCCTGTTCACAACAGCCGAACGGTGACCTCTATTTTTCTTTTTATTACTTACGGACTCCATGCCCCTATAAGCTGCAACCATAAAGCAAACGACCATCTATCTTGCTCGTATCTACCCGGCTTACCCGGGCCACAACCAAAGGAACAGCAGACCTTCATGAAATTATGGGTCAATGCCAGGCAATGTCGCTCACTCAACAAGCTACCCTCGGAATTCCGCCTACAAAAGCTTTTTAGCCTGAAAAAACAGAAACATTTGAACGGTCATTTCTGGATTATCTGAGCTCATGAAATAGGAATATCCCTGCTGCCACCGAGCCGCCCAATGTTTGAGAGCTATTCGGTTAGTCCTCGAGAAAAAGCTCCGTCAGAGTCGGTCGTTGGGGCCGGGGTCTACAAACCAGGCAGACGGTCGCATGGTGGCCAGCCGTCAAATTGATCAGTTTTTACCGATTCAGAGAGGGATATCATACGAATGGGTACAAAAAAACGATTTTTTTATTTATCTCTGTAATTTAAAATAACATACAAGCACACTAATTCCCTACAAAATACTGTCTAGTAGATGATATACACCTATAACAGCGGGTTTTCGACTGCATAGAACATTTTCTTACTTTATTCTGATTTACTGCTGTCAAGTGTCACCAGCAAGGTTTTCGCAGCCCCTTCTTCGTTCCAATGACGCCTTCCCTTTTAGGTTTTCCTTCATTCTTGGGAAAATGATGTCGCAGAGGACTATGTCGGACGCGTACGAGGCTGGGGAGGTGGTGTGAAAAACCGCTCTCATGCCGTTGTTCGTCACATACTGACTGATTTTGAAAGCTGTGTGGGCAGGTGCGTTGTCAGCAGTCGCTCCCGCCTGACTGCCACAATTCAGGTCATTTTTCCTAGCTGTCTCACACAATCTCTTCAACACCCGCCGATAGGAATGTCGGTTGCCTGTGATGCCAAAAGGAACAACTTTAACCTGAAGGACTCCATCCACCTAGAATGCGTTGCTCCTTAATTTTTCGTTTTTTTTTTGGGGGGGGGCGGTGGAAATGGGAGGAAGAAGGGGTTGATAAAAATAACTAATCTATCCACTGCGCACATGGTGGGGTGCATCACTAGGGTATTGACAGTTGGCTTGTTTGAATCTATCATAAGGCAGCTAATTGTAGTGACTTGGAAGACCGTCAACTAATGGCGGGATAACTCGGTCCTTCGAACAGTTGATATTCAAGCCGCAGTGGCCAATTCGAAACATGACCGGGAACCGGGTCGTGTGAGACACGCTTAGACGACTTGTTTAGTCGTGCCGGCCACTGCAGCAGCGCACACCTCTGGCCGTCCTCGCAGTGTATAATTGGGGTTGATAAAAATAACTAATCTATCCACTGCGATGGTTTCCCATGCACACTGCTTGGCCAAATGGGCAGAAAGAGGGCCTAATAAAGGTACATAGCGGGAGAGAGTAGCACTGCCAACTCGTTTGCCAACAGAAAATATTCTTTGTGTTTTAAGGGTTCTCTCTGGCTTCTGGGTTTAGTTGAGGAGCTACATATAACTAACCTGGACGTCACTTAGTGGCTCTATCGTTATCAGTATATCTACCCCGCTACTGATTTACGTTCAGTAGTGAGGACAGACCGGTAATTCCTGAGAACAGGAACCGTTTCCCCCACCCACTATTAAATTCGACCTGCTACTTAATTAAAAGAAGCACACTTATACCCGTTTCCTGAACCTAACCCTCATATTAACCCTTACCCAAACCTGAACCTTAGCAGAGATCGTATTTCAGAATTTCATTTAACGTTCCGTGGGATATGAAACTTACTGTGAATCTTGGTCAACCGAAACCCCATACGTACATATTACTGAATAAGACGTGAAATAGGTACGCTTTTATATGCAAAAGCAAACAGACTCCAAGAGTGATTGCAAAAGGTTCAACGGCTACTTATCTAATCACGGGTGGATGCGCCCGAAGGATGGACGCACGAGTATTTGGGAGTGCTTTTTGTGATTGTGTGTGTGCGTGTGCGTGTTTGTGTACGTGTGCGAGAAGAGCTAAGAGAATAACAATTGCAGTTCGTAGTAAGGCCGGGGTTAAATATACTAATTTATCCAGTCACAAAATGGCCACACAAGAGGTCCCAGTTGTGAAATGCTTGAAGGAATAAGCCTGCACAGAGCATAGAAAAATAATACATTGGATTAATATCTAACTTGTTGATTGCAAATAGGGTTTTCAGATTTTGGGCGGTGGGGGCCGGGGGAATGGGGCGGGGCGGGGCTGGATGTTAATGAAAGAAGCTGCTGTGGAATTCAAAAAAATCCGACAGTTTACAAAAGTGGAAGATTTAAGTTAGAAAAGAACATGCTGTGTGGATGTGAAGTAAGAATGCTTTGAAGACATAATCCGGTGGAGCTAGGTTTGCATCGGGGACTGGTCCTTAGCATCCAGTCGCATCTACCTACATTGCCGTTCGAATGAGGGTATCTTCCATTGGCAAGGACGACTTCTGCTTAGTCTAAAAGGGGGAATATCAAAGCTGTCTTTAGTGGTCAGAGTTCTAGCTACTCAATTATTTACTCAGTAGTTGAGAACAAAGGCAGCAAAGTAAAGCCACAGAGACATTAATTCTAATCCGCGGTGCTATCGCTACTTCATTATTCCAGAGAGGAAATGACTGGTAGAACAAAAGCAGCTGGAATACAGGCGATTCGCAATCTCATGAAATGTTAACCAAACTTAAATAATTTTTTATCGATAGGAAAGTTTACTTAAGTGGAGATATAATATTGATTATCGTACGACGTAATCCCAAGATAACTCAGTCACAACTGCACAACCTATTTTGAACAAGACTCTTTCCAGTCATCTTCAAAAACGATACTCCTTAAAAATCATGCATTTTTCCATTGATTTTCAATGTATTTTAAATTGCAAATTTTTTGTGAGTATGCATAAAAATATTCTTGCATGTACTCAAGTGCTCTTCAACGGGTAGCTTTCAAAGGGTAGCTTTCGGTTTAAAAAAACATACCTATTTCCTGGAAACCTTTGAACCCAATCTGGTTTGCCACCTCAATTCAAGGTTTCCAAACTTCAAGCTGTATATTTTCCGTGTAAGGAAAATGTTATTAGTATATAAACTGCGAGGAAGAAGTAATATAAAGATCTCGTAAAACTTCGCAATGCATCTGGACCATGTTTTTTGCTTTATAATTGACATTAATAAATAGAAAGATACGATTGGAAGCGAATATGCAATACAATGCTTCATGAATGGAAATTTAACTGTCTTAAAAATCTCCTATTTAGGAACGTTTAAAATAGAAAATTAGTCTTTCTTCACTATAATGAGGACGAGGACGAGATTATATAGGTCCCAGCAGAAATACCACGAGCTCAATCTCATAAGATTGTGTCATGAGCCAAGTGTTGGCTTGAACCTGCATTGCGCTCAAGGCTAACTCTGTGGATCCTATCAACGAACCAAGTTTCTCTATACGACTGACGTACAGTGTTGCGGGTCCAGTAAAAAGATCAGGGCCAGGAAATAAGGGCAGCCAAGCTAACGACCTGTGGTCTCCAGTAACACAATTGAATAACAGCATCCGACGTTGGCAATCAACTTTGAGGTGCTCTCATAAGCGACGATGCCCAGCTGAGATTGAACTGCAGCTGGTCGACAAAGGCAAATAAGCATGGATAGTCCGCGGCAACCTGCAGGGTTATTTCTGGTTTATTAACCATCATCAGCCAGCGATAACTAACTCTAGGTGTGCATGATCTAGAATTCAAATCTGGGTTCGCTGGGGGCTAAGCCGTTTAAGTTTAACCTTCTACCATTGGTCCATGAGTTCGTTGTCCTGTTAGTTGCGATCGAAAGTATTAATTGTGGTGACGGGGCAGTTACCATGAGGTTGTGAGATGTGATCGTCTCAAAGCGCCTCGGATCTCGACCTACAACCATCTCAGACAGTCGCCTAGCGACCAATGAAAACATACGAACGGCTAATGTCAGCCAAGTGTGGCTGAGATGGTCATTTCTGGCTTATTAGTCATCCCCAGTTAATCCTAACTAGGGCCAAATGAATTTGACCTAGAGTTCGAACCCGGGTTTTTGCCATTGAGGGCTCTAGTTTTCTCCTACTGAGTCACACGCACGTTGTCCTGTTTAAATTGGGAGTTGAATGAAATGGAAAAGGACGCATTGACTCACGTCGTTTTGTTTCGGTTTTTCTGCGGAAGGATTCCTCTCCTCATCGTCATCATCACTGATAGTGATGGAGTTTGGTGGAGAGTCCTCCTCAGAAGCGGATACACCGGCGTAACCTGTACCATCATCGGTAAAGTTCTCAGTCTCCTGTATCGGATCCACTGAGACCTCCTCCCTGCTGTCACAGAAGGACTCATCCAGCGACTCTACTTGAAATTCAAGCTCACTGCCACCTGTCAGTTCAACCATCTGAGGCGTCGTTCGACCCGAGCTCGGCGTCTCCGCTCCTAACAGCGTCAACGGTGAGAAGGCTGAGCGTTCTGGTGACGGAGATCGCGCCGGAATTGGCCTACTGGCCGGGGGAATACGCAACAGAGGGAATCGGGAGATGTAGGCCCGCGGGACGAGGCCCTGGTGACCCTCGGCATTCTCGGCCAGCATCCACTCAAGCTCATTGGCTGGCGAACGGTCGATTATGCGGAGTTCTTCATTTGGCCAAATAGGCAGCTCATCTGGCTCAATTTGAGCATCATGGGAACCAGGACCGGCAGCCTCTAAACCTCTAGGAAAGAGACCGTAGACCCGACCTTCATTGGCAGCACCCAGCAAATCCTCTTCAGCTAAAACAGTACAATTGTGAGGGTGGGGGTGGCAGAGGAAAACGGATTAGCCAGAGATAAAACGACATTCAGATCGGAAATGAATCCTCTCCGTATGAACGGCGAAATATTGTTCTGCAGCGAGAGTTAAATAATTAAAGAGGCTATGCGAACAATAAACGACAGATAGAGAGGTGCGGGTATGATGACACCTCACATTATCTATTCATATACACGTTCAGAGTGTGGGGGGTGGGTTTATGCAATCCGTTGCGGCAATAGGCAGATATGACAACCAAGATCGCATGAAGAAAGGCCACATATTGGATGAGCTGCATACAAACATGACACGGGTTGGGGAGAGGCGGAAGTCTGCGAGGTAGGCGGAATGTCTATCGGCTGCACGAATTGGTGTACTAAAATCGCCCCCAGGGAGTGACTATAACGAAGCGAATATGTGGTGAGGGAAATAGGAAAAATGGGCATTTTAGTTGATCAAATTGTACTGTGTTCCAGTAGTAAAAGGTTTAAGCAAAAAAAGTATCCAAGTCAGAGGACTACGAGGTAGGGGATATGAGCCGAAACTTTCACTTGACCTATCATCTGTAGAGCATTTTCGACACAAAAAAGGAACACTGGTAACGGCATTCCTGTCAAAGTCTGCCACCCATCATGCTAGGAACCACCGGAGTTTGGATCCTAGTCACATGTCATCGGTGGGGAGTCACAAAAATGTTACTGTTCACTGAGGTATCCGGACCTCCAGGACCACGTAGAACTCCCTCGTTGTGTCCGCGCTTGTGACAGATCGGCAAACAAAACTGCCATGTAACTTTCACATGATCTTATCGCTACAGATCTCAGGCGTTGAACAGGGCTGGTTGATGATGCTTACAAATTCAGAAACAGCACGCCAGTTCGTTAAAATACCCATCGAAAAGTGTGCTGTGGGATAAAACCAAAAGAGTTTCGCGTCAACGTGCATGTTTCTCAATATCCGTGGCAGTGGTCAGCATTGCTAGTGATGGCTGTAGTGCATTCTCGCTAAAGTAAAACCACACCGCCTGCTCCAGGAGTCTGTAATTTAAATACGATTTTGAGCGGAATAAAAAAATTAATATACGCAGTGATTTAACCATGCTTCCGAAGTACAGTCACTGCCCGATCTCATGCAATGTCATCCAACTTTTCCAAATGCAATTTAGATTGGGAATGCTTACCTATGTGAAATTATAGCCTTTTTTGTCGTGGGACACAATCCACTGATATTTGAGATACACCTTTTGCTAGCAAAGAAACGTCTTTTTAAAATTGCATACTGAAAATAATGGTACGTTTAGGCATTAGGTTTAGCAATTCCCGATGAATTTGTAGCCCAATCGAGGTTTGGAGTATTCTTTCTACGAACCATATATCTTCTGTGGAAAGGCTGCCATACAAGTCTGTATGTTATTGAGAAGATAACAGATAGTATTAATAGAATTTTTGTAATGGATGTGGACTACACGGTACCCTTTAGGAAGAAAATTTATTAACAAGCATATAGCATGCGAACTAAATGAACATTGTATAATCCTAAAATAACACAATTAGTCACTTTCGTAAGGCAAAATACAACCCTTCCTCAAGTACAAAATTTGAAGAAGATATGATTTGCTATGAAATGAATACAGGGAAGAATATTTTTACTTATGCTTCTGATAAAATAATTTTAAATTTGTAAACACATCGGAAATCTATAGAAAAAGGGGTACATTACGCAAGTAGTCATTTTCTAACGAGTTACGTTGCCTCGTTAGGTCGAAAAGTCGTTTGTTCAAAAACCCAGTAGCGTGATCAGACTGAAATAGCTTGGTACTATGGTCCACAAAAATAAACCTTAAAATTTCCCTTAATCCTTCCTTACATAAAATGCAATTTAAAATGTTGTTTAAAATTATATCACATCAGTTACTGAGTGTGGTTATTAGCTAAAGGTCTAAACACGCGTGTTCGGCGACGCTTCCTCTGGTGAATGAGACAATTCCGAGGGGTTCAGCTGCTGATTAGGCCCTCCAGCGTTCTAAATGCGGTTCGGGTATATTATCGCGATAAAAGCTACTGTTATACGACATTTTATAGCTAGTAATAGTGCTTGTTCAAAGAATGGGCATTAAGCGCTTTCTTTGAGGTAGATGACTGCCTTGGCGCCACTGGTGATTACACATTCGGAGCCAACCCTAAAATTCTGCACTATACACCTCAATGCAAGTATCAACCTTAATAATTTGCTAACTCAGTTACTTTGCATGTGTATACCAATACATTCATTTGATATAAATATACACAATAACATGAAAAGTGATAAAGAGGAAAACAAAATGCAAAATGAATCCAGATATAGGTGGGGGATATTTTAGTTTGATGGTCATTCCTCCGACCTTACAGTGGGAAGAATAAACATAAAATTGAGGGACCAAACTCTTCAGTTTCTTTATTTGCGGCCTTTGGTAGTAGAATTTTAGCCCCTCGATCTGCAGTACAGCAGTAGTCCCCAGACCCGGAACCAGTCTCGTGTAGAGTAATCAGATGCATAGAATGAAAGGAAGTAGGCTTTCTTGTGCAAACAATAGGGTTGACATTAAAAGCCTGGAAGTGCAGTCAACAGACCAGGAAGCAGTATCGGGTCGGGTCATAAAGGTACAGCAATCGGCTGCAATTCTGATTAATCAAGAAAGTAAAGGGACTCGCGGTTCGTTCCAGGAGTAGAGCTTTTCCAGCCAGATGACTTAATGCCTCGATAGATCACACTTTTTCAGCTAACCCTAGTCATGTCCAATGCATTTAACTACAAGTTTCTTTGATAACGCTTTGCCAAATCATTAATATTTTATACGTAAATTAAGATGTTCAGTTCAAAGTACTGAATGTAATAACATAAAAAGTGATAGATACTCACTTTTGTCAATTTATGTGGGAGGGTTATAGTCCAATTTGACTGTCAGTCCTCTGGGATTAAATAGTTAAGTTTTTGGGAGAAAAAGATTTTAGTTTAAAGAACAAACAGCTCACTTTCCTATTTGTAGGCTGAGGTAGTAAAGTTAAAGTCATTGGCAAATAAAATAGACCATCTGGTACACACATTAAAACCCTCGTACAGCAGCCATTGGATCAGGAAACCATATCGTTAGAGTCAACAACTGCCTACTATTCGACTACAATTCCACCGAATAGGCGCATAGAGCATCCGATTTGAACAAGACCGGATATTGGTTCATTCCCAGAGTAGAGCATTTCTGCGCTGATGAAATCTAGTTATCGACATATTTCCTGCCCCCTGACAGGATAATTCGGCCCGCGGGGTCAACATTAGCCGTGTATGCGAAATAACTGACTAAAAGACTGGCATTCGGACACAATTGTATCTTCTTAATTCGGTTTCTATGGAACTTTCACGCATGTGATATCCGTGACGCCTGGCACATTCTGTGTGGTCAGATCGGGGTTGGATCTTGTGAATGGGCTGTTTTACTGCGCCTGAGCCCACCTCCGGTCGCATTGGCACTGTGTTGCCATTGAAACAATCTGGGAGACGCAGAAGAGAGTGCGATAGATGCTACGAAAGTCTGCCTCACCATTAACTACATCAACTACGTCAACAGCTTGGCACACATAGTGGACTTCGTGACGATCTAACTGTCGTATCCTGTGTCTGCGAGACCAAACAGTGACTAATAGCAAGGGTAAGATCAAATTGTCGATAGAAATGAAGACACCACTTCTAGGAGACTTATATTCGCCGGATGATTCAGATGCACACTTGAATCCAACATCAGAGACAGAAGGAGCTTCTGTCTGAAGATGATAAAAACAGCTGCTAAAAATAAAAATTAGATCATTATTTGGCAATAAGCAATACTTTATTCTTCTTCTAGGCCAGCGGGAATGAAAGGTTCCGGGGTTATTAAACGTTATATCCTGTAAGTCACGTTTCTTCTCACCGAACAGCCTGAATTTGACTGGTACAATGCTGCCTACGAACCACCATCCCCATCCTCAGCAAAGGAATTCGGAGCAAAGGCTGACCGCTAAGAATTTGAACTGCCCCAAACTGGAAGCTACTCATGCCTGGCTATGCGTTCTATACAGCAAACGCGAGTATCCATCTTACACCTCATACGAACTGTCACTTTTAGTCGGTCTGTCGACCTGAATCCTAGCGAGGCAGCAGAGATCTGCGAAACGCCCGATGCAGGCGCTGCACTTACCTGCGAGGTAGCGTTCGCACTCCGCGTCATGGTCCCCCTGATCACACTTCTCCAGCGCAGTCTCGTGATCGGACAGGGTACGCGAGTGCAGGGCAGCGCCGTGTTCAACCAACAGCTTGGCCAACTGCAAGTTACCACAGGAGGCTGCACAGTGTAGCGGCGTCCAGCCATCAGTGTCCCCGGCGTTCACGTCAGCGCCCACCTCCCTGACCAGGAAGTCGGCGACGTCTGCGCGACCGGCACAGACGGCGTTGTGCAGCGCGGTGATGCCCTCGTCGTTCGGTTCTGAGACGTCGGACACCTGTCGGGAGGAGAGGGGAGGAAAAAAGAGGGGAGAGTAGGTTTCCTCTTGTCTGGCCACCAGCTTAGGAGGTATCATGGGGAGCCAAGTCTATCCTGCATCAATCAAACCGCACGGAGCAAGCGTCAGCGTAAGAGAAAAAGAGCTTGGATTTAGGCAAAAAGTTGGAGCACTCGTTCACAATCCAGCGGGAAATATTGTTCCTTAATGTACGGCTAGCACTTAACAACAGCCTACATCTTGCGTAACCTAAATTTGTTTTAAGCTTACATGGTCCCAATTGCTTCATTAGATGCCCTCAAAATCAGCGGTTTCACGAAATACCTCGGGCATTTCACCATTAAGTAATGTAGCCTTAATTTATTTAAAAATAACTAACTACACAATGGTGCGCGCGTAACTCTTCAAAGTGCTTAAGGTTTCCTGCAAACTTCTATGTCGATCTCGGCTGAACGAACCCCACTTAAAATGACTGCCAAAACTTAATAAAAACGTGGACTGGAATTTATAAATAAGCATCTACATATAAAAATTATCTCAGTAATGTTAGGCGCCAAATAATAAACAATCTAGCCTACAGCAATATAATTCTTCAGAGCTTTGTCAGTGAATCTCGTAAAGAAATCTGTACTCTAGTTGTGCAATTTGTCCTCCTGAAAGTAAGTACTTGCATAAATGAAAAAATATCTCCAGAAAGGCTTAATGCAAATCCATGCCTTGTAAGTAATATCGCACTCGAGCAAGGTGTAGTCTGCAGTTTGAAAAGTGGTTTACAAGTTTCTGTGTAGGCCGATGTCTCCGTGACCTTGAAGTCGGGACAAATAAACAACCACTGCAACAACCGTGCGGGCACGCTGAAATCCCTCTCAAAAACCTTTTTTAACACCAAAAACCCTTTCGAAAACATTTGGATAGGAGACAGACATCCCTGCAGAGTGATTGCAAGAAATGAACTTCTTGTAAATCCTGGTTAGTAACTGCGATCTGTGCAAAGACTTTAGACTCTGTGATCGGCTTTTCTGGCTCCCTTCGAAAGTTAGGAGAGCAGCTGTCATTCTGGGTGCAGAAACCCCATCTCTGCCGCTCTTATCGAAACCAAGAATTCGACCGTCATTATCGCATCGATCACCGATGGCAAGCTTGCCGAGATCGTAAAGTTCGTTTCGCGTGTCGGCTCTGCAATCGCGGACGTTCCGACCCCCCGGTGGAAGGCAGCACTACACAACAGTTGTCGTAGAATTGGTTTGTGCCCTGGTAACCGCGTCGAACGTGAAGGCAAAGACTGCAAAATAGCGCGGGGCGTCTGCGAGGAGTCACAGGTCCCTATGCTACGGAACACTGTAAGAGCAGATGGGAGGGCAGTTTTACCGGCGTTTTCATGGCCTGCATCCCTACACGTAATAAAACTGGTTGACGGTTTCCAACCGGCAGGTTATGCCATTAGCACAGTCAAAAAAGATCTGGAATGTCGCCGAATGTGCGTCTCTGTGTTCGAAACATATCCAGATACGTAAACTGCCATAGATAAGATAATCTTAATCGTATCGGGTACGTTAATAATGCTCACAGAGTTTTGAGGAGATACGGAGTTGAAGCCACCAGGTTGTTATCGGTAGGTTAAACTGCACTGGATAACTTAAAATATTCACCATGACTTACTCCGACACTGACTTGTGAGAGCCCAGTTCGTAGGGGATAGATAAGGTAAAAAAACAGAAATTTTGCGCTGTCAAGGTGGCGATTATGGTCCTCACGATCAGAGAGCCCGGATGAAAAGTACACTCTCCTGAACAGTCAGAGCGAGTATCATTTTCTTTGAATAGTATTGAGAATCTATGGAGAGGTTAATTTTGCAAGTCGTCGCTGAAAGGGAAGACAAAAGGCACTGAAAAATCAATCCTGGCTGCAGAATGCTCGATCTTGCGAGTGTGATTTGACTAAAAATGCTATTTTTCAGTAGTTGTCGTAGAGACATCCTCTTCATTATTCGAAGAAATTCGAGTTATGGAAGAATTATACGCAATTATCCCACCCAAAACCCATGCGAGTGATGAATTTCCGCGAAGTAAGGCTTGGGCTGTGACAATGGAGCAATTATCGCAATAACTGGAGGCGTCTGTAATGAACGGGGACTCGCTAGGCACGGTAGGGGGGCAGTGACATAGCAAGTGTATTCTCTGACTACTGCAAACATTGTACAAACGACAGTTACACTGAATAAAATGACCGAAAAAGTCAAGGGAGACTGGAATGGTCATTTCTGGTTTATTAGCCGTTATCAGCCAGCTATACGGGTAGAGCTGTGGGTAGAGTTTCGGACCTCTAATCAACAGGTCACCAGTTCAAGCCTCTGGCGCTGCAGTGCCTGGGGTTGGGTATGGCTGGCTGATGACGGCTAATAAGTCAGAAGTGATCAGTCCAGTCTCCTTTGCCTATGTCAGTCATGTTATTCTGCCTATATCCTTAGCCTCTGTGTGACTGCTGGCGGGGTTTGAGAGTGAGCTCCAAGGAAAAACGGTACGAGTGAGTCCTGTAATCAATCAGTGAGCGCCTACTTACCATATACAGTTTGCCTGTCACTGTTGAAGATGTCCACTTGCGCGTGAATTATATTATAGTGATTGTAGACTTGCACAAAATCTACCGTATTCACTCCTCCTCTACCACCTGGGTCCGGCGCCTCGACCAAATCAAGAAGATCGCAGGCGGGAGAGGACGCGAGTGACCGGCGCGGCAGGAATCGGCACGTAGGTGTTCCACCACACTCACCAAGCCTGAGAATTCTTATCGATGCGCATTCCTAATAACTAATGTCGTGCCGTGATCTGGCCCCTGTACTGTTCCAGTGCGTCTACCGCGGGTATATTGCGCAATTAGTACCCTTATCTAATTTTGCCACCGATGTTGGATTCCAGTGTGAGCCCCTAATGTTGAGCGAATAAAAATCTTGTTCCAATGACCGCGTCTCCTTATACTCACTTTCGTGCATCTTCTCTCTCAACACTCCAAGGACTATTAGGGGAACATCCTTTTGCCAAGGCACTGTTAGTACTGTTCTTAAAGCCTTGTTTTCCCGGAATAAATTTGAACTAGGCAAAGGTGACAAAAGAAGCAGAATTTAATGACATCATACTATTTCGCGACCTCTTATTTTTTATAGGTAATGACCATATGCAGTTGAATAAGAGGTCACGAAATTTTATGACTTCATTAAATTCTGCTTATTTCGTCGCCTTTGCATTGTTCAAAGTACTGTTACTGTCATTGCTTGGCTATTAACGGCCCCTTTCGGAGCGACAAGATCTTGATTGGTGGATTATAGTCCTTCTCTGAACCAACCACCTAGTTGATCAGTGCCTTGGAAAAAGAACATGTCGCTGCAACTCGTTGTTTCGAGCTCCAGCCTTCGGGCACGTCTGGTCATAGTTCATGGGCTTCCAACAATAGCCTTGTCCAAATACTGCTTTATTATTGCCGATGAGTCTGATTCAGTGGATACCTACGCAGCCACAATTGTAGCGTTCGCGGTCACTAAGCTGTCAGATTCGGGTTAGTACGCTTCTTTCCCTGATGCTCCGTTTAGCCCAGTCGGCAGCCTGACTAAGCACCAGGTCCCACCTTCACAGTACTCCGAATTTTCCGGCAACGGAAACATAATGCGCGCACCATAATTCAACAGACATCTGTTGAAGCAATTAATTGTGCTGTCAAAAATTGAAAAAAATTACTTATGTGGGATAGAGAGGGGACATGCTTTAAAGAAAATTCATACATCGCAACGCACTAATTTTATGCAGCGAAATGCACCAGTCAAATATGATAATTTAGGCTAGAAGCGTGCATTATTTAATTGAGATGTGTTCTGACAACAATTCTACCGTGACGAATAACATTTATAACCGAAAACTGCGTACAGTGGGCAGTAATTTTCGAGATACCCTAATGCTTTGTTTAAAAGCAGTCATTATTTAGAGGCATTTCCATCAATCTATTCACAACTCTGTTTTCCTAGTTATAAAAAGAAGATAAGGCATATAATATAAAGTAGATTAAACGAATATGGATTACATATATTTTTTTCAACCTTCAGTCGTCCATGTTCTAATGCATGATTTCTTCACAAAACTTACTATTCTGCCATGAAGCTTAAAATAATCCAGACACTAAAAATGTGGGGAAAACAACATACAAAGTAGGTCAATTGTTTTGTTCAACTGAAAGTCCTGCTCAGTGGTTCTAAAGCTTTCTGGCATAAAAACCAGGACCCCACCGTGTTCAAATAAGCTTTTAATCACATGAGTTGTCAAAAATACAGGAAGTAAATAAACAACGATTTCTAGTTAAGAAAGGAACCGAGAGAGCTGAGATAGTGGACTGTGCGAGTAAGTGATGGAGGATGGAGGGAAAACTATAGTTAACACATAACCAAACTGAAAAGTGATTCGGAGTAGAAAGCTTTCCAAACAATGCCTCGGTAATGGTAAGGATCCAGTTCCTTTAAATAATTTCCAACAGTGATTTGAGCATTTGAATACTACTTCTTGACGATAAAGGCTCGAGAAGAATACGAAAACGAAGAATCTGGGGAGAAACCATGTCGTTGCAATCTACGACGTCCGCCATGTGCCTCACAGAGTAGGTGCATCACCACTGATTATAACGTTAAGTAGTTTAAAGTGAGGCATACCTGCGCAGTAGCTATCGCACCTCCGCCGAGATCCGCCCTGTTCCGACGTCAAGATAAAGTCCAAACGACCGCGGGTGAACCCTGGTGCAGTGGCAGGAAAAGCTGCATGCTCGCACACATCCTATTCCAAACTATACACACCCCTAGCTTTCTGTAAGGGCGGTGGGAATGTTATGCGTGTGAATGCCATGCAGGCCACAATAGCAGGCAGTCATTGTCGTCGGTGTGTTGGTCCTCTACAACACTCCCATGGGGACCGAGTTATCCTTCCAGTTCGCAACACTGCAAGTCACTCTTGTTAGCGCACCCGATTCGTTATCCAGAGGAAGACGGTGATTTGACGTGCGGATGAAATCCCTAGTGTCGGTGTCACTCTCCCTCTTCATTCTCCTCTAGCGTTCCAGTTGACTACCAGAACGAACTAATTGACGCGCAGAGAAACAAGTCATAACGAAGTGGGTGGAAAAGTAACTTGCGTCGCTCAGTCCGCGCATGTAAAAGTCAGGTTCATTGTAAGGTCAGGACTTCGAGATAGCAAAATGCCGATCGAAGGGGTTAAACGCTCATGACGAAAGTCTCCGCTTTCATGTGTGACAACAAGTACTGCCTCAGATAAGTGGGGCTAACTTTGTGCTTTAGACTTCACGCCTGACAATTCCTTTGTCGAGACCAACTCTAAGCAGAGTGTCTGGATGAAAAACGTCCAAAAATATTACATCCAATGCATAACACACAGATTTCGCTCCATACGGCGCGCACGATAAACGAAACGTATCAGGTCCACAAAAAATGCTGATCTCCATGAAAACGCTGCAAACAGGGTAAATTTCATCAACTCGACGGCATCTGTTAAGCAATGCCAAAAATTGCAAGAAAAATCGGAAAAAGAGAGTGCATGGAAGACGGATGCTGGTGAGATTTTACCACAAGGCGAACGGACAGTATTCGAGAAGCATCAAATGGACACCCTACAATAACCTAACGTGCGCATCAAATAAACAACTGACGAAAGAGGAACGTACAAATTGCCTCATTGTCAGTCTAATATTTGGACGTAAAGCGAACCTTTTTGAAGAACAATTAATCTATATGGACTCGACAGACCAATAGGTGGGCGGGCAGCAATTTTTCAAACCCAGGGAAGAAGAGGAGGATGTAATTATTATCTAAAATCTTAGAGAAAGAATATAAGTGCCTAAGAGGACGGACGGAAGAGTGTACGGTTGAGGAGAGAGAGGTCAGGAAGAGAAGTATGTGCACCAAACAACTTCCTAAAGGTACATTTTTTAAGAAGCCCGAAAGAACCCTCTGTCATCATTGGCTAAAGCAGGTGCTAAGACGGTCAAAAGAGAGCTCTCCAAATAAGCCTATTTTGAACAGGCTGCCTTGTGTTTAAATGGATTTCGTGCACATGATTGCAAAAGCAAACAGGTCAGATGTAATGAGGTCTTGTTTGAGCCACTTAGTCACCTACTAAAAACAAGTACGCCTCCCTGATAAAAGGACAAATGACTTATAACCACCACCACCACCGCCAACACCTCACGCCTCTTTCATCGGAACAATTCTAGCTAAAACCGAAAATTTCAAATGTCTCTCTGTTTCCATGTATCTAAGGACTCTGGCTTATCTCATAAGCAATTGCTATTTATGACCCCGCAGACAGGAGTGACACAGACGGAATAACAGACGTCAGAACCCTCAACACAGGATTCTGCTCATGAACTGCTGAGAGACCGAAGGATAACCTCCATCAACAGACGGCGCACAGTGAACCACTGCGCAGACTCAATTACCGGCAAGAAAGTTAGAAGGGACTTTCCGGCCTAGAGCTGCGGAATACGGCGAAAAATTTATAAAATCCCACAAAAGAGTCGGCCGTACTGCGCACATAATAAGACAGCCTGGCCAGACCAGAGAAGACTGCAATGCTTGTGAAAATTGGGCAAGAACTGCATTTATCGAGGACGAGGAATGAGAGATTAACAGCCAAAGCAATTTAAATTAACGACGACTTAAGACAAACGGCGTAGATAGTCAAAAGGGAAAGGCAATCCCTCAGTCAATGGAAGTGGTGCGAGGAATAGCAAAAAAAGTAACACCATTCTAGTCAAACCGGAAAAAAAATAATGAAAAATTGTACCATAATGACTAGCAGTTCACACTTAAATTGCGATGACAAACATGCAGGACATTGGCTTGGAATTGAATGTCTGGACAATTTGTGAGGCAAAGTCGTTAGTAAAACAGCAATTCCGGGAAAACAGGAAATACATGAGTAATGTTTTTGAAAGTGACAAATCATAGGATATTAGTTTAGCTGCTACGGCAAAGCAAGGAAACAGAACTCCCTCTCTGGAAAGATATATATTCCCGTCTCCTAAATCTAAACACTAACACCATACATAAACCTACCCCTAAACTTAACCCTAAGCCTTGCCGTAAACATAAACCGAAGTCAAATCACCCTGGAATTCAGCTCAAGGCATCCTGTATTACAATGAGTTCCTATTCCTGCATATTACTTAGTATATTCATCCATATATTTCATGCTACGCACAGATCGGTGGAGAACTAAACTGAAGCCAGAGAGACAGTTAAGACTCATCGGAAAAATAGTTGTACTCGTGCATTTTTATGCCTTTTACGCCAACTGGTCATTGGATTACGTGAACAGTGAGAACTTTTCGAAGTAGTGTGACCAAGACACGTATTAGCAGACGTTATGTTCATGATGAATATGGAAGGATGTACCTCATCGAAATCTTTAAATGCGGGCAGTAACTCACGGAAGTCGCCTGTCCTGAGGAAGAAACGTCTTTCAAAATGCAAATCCAAAGGCCTTTCAGATTTTAACGCATTTTCTGCTAATTTACAATGCCAGCTACGGCCAAGATCCTAAAAGGTGTGTGAATGTCAATCTTGTTGATGTTGTGTTTTAATCAAAACGCACCCCACGAAGTGAATTCACTACCAGTGAGTTACGCATAATCCATCACATTCTCCTCTCTCATACACCTTTCTCAGATTACAAGAAAATTGCAAGAAGATCTAGGGTGAACTGCGGCACATTGACTGACAAAGACAAGCAATCCGTTTACGCTTGCCACACACGACCTAGACTCCATTACATGTACTAGGCTAGCATGACGGCGATTGGCATTTCACAATTGTGAGCGTGCCACAGGGTCACGTTAAGAAGAAGCCACTGTTGTCTGAGTGTGAGTCCTCTGGTCACTCCAAAGTACTCCCATTAGGATTGAGTTACCCCGTAAGTTGGCAGTGACCCAAGTCACGACGCTTAACACGTCGTGGAAGGTTCAAGCCTGTCAGATTTAGCATAGTACGGCATACGCTGATGTGGCGGCATGGTGTATGCCCCAGTGTCGGCATCCTTCTCTCTCTTCCGTCTCCCACGCACCAGTCGAACGTCCGAGCCTGTCAACCAACAGGTAATGGGAGTGTTCACAGTGGTAGACATGTCGTGATTACCTATGTCTTAGGCGTGCCACCACACGCATTGACGCCAGTTTTTAGATGTCCGCGCGCGGGCTTAGCGTGGCTTGGTAAAATCGTAACGAAGACAAGTGAGACTGGAATGGCCGTTATCAGCCAGCCATAACCAAACCCAGGCGCTGCGGCACCCGAGGCTCGAACTCGCAACCTGTTGGGCAGAAGTCTAAGGCTCTACCCACTGTGCCACGAGCTCGTTGTCTTGCCGATTTCGATCGGGATTATTAGCTATGGTAAGTCGGAACTCACCGATCGGTTACAGGACCCACTCATCCCGTTGTGCCTTGGGGCTCACTCTCGAGCCCCGCCAGCAGCCGCAAGGCGGCTAAGGATATAGGCAGAATAACATGACCGACAAAAAAAAGGGAGACTGGAATGGTCATTTCTGGCTTAACAGCCGTCATCAGCCAGCCATATATATCAATTTCTATATTAACAAAGATAGGTTGCGGAAAAGCCCTTTTAGCAGACTCTTCGTCCGTCCAAAAACAGATGATTTCATTTACTGAAGTGGTATTAATGAAAACTTTGCACGACTCATGACATCAAAATTACGTCGGTCAACAGTCTCGAGCTTATTAAAAGCCGCAAAACCGCCAGAGATAGCTAACTTGGGAAGAGATTAAAGGATTAGCAATAATAAATTCTGATTAAAATGGTCTGGGAGTGACAAGCTTAAAAATAAGGGTAAGAGGTCTTCGATGCCCTTCAAAGTTTCACTGAAAAGATTGAAGTCATTCTTGTCGTTTCCAATGGCAGCATATGACACTTAGTTGACAGGGGTACAGGGAACAGCGAAGCACATAGAATTGCTTAGGAAGTAAGTCATGCTATCCTTTCCTATGTCCTTAGGAATATTTCAAAAGCAGATTTAACAGCAGTACGTTTTCAGAGCAGAGATTGTACAAAAACCGATCGCTCAACCGAGGAGGAAAATCTCCCAAAAAGCAAAAAAATACCATTTTCTAGTCCACTGAACCCGAGAGCCAGGAAATGTGGTTTAAGAAGGTTGCCTGAAATAGTATATGCAGCAAACGTAACCAGGCCTTTCTGTTGGCACACAATTTTTGACCTGATATTCTGGTAAGCACAGTCCAATCGGGCAGATATTCCTAAGTCAACACGATCAGAGAGTCACGGTAACTCGACTGTTATTTGCTCATTGTCAAAGGGGTCAAATTATCAACTGCTTCGCACTTTATCTCTCTCTCGCTCTTTCTCACTAAAAAGCTCTTTGCAGAGAAGATCACCGTACCTTACAGCCAAGATGGAGTAAATCAGCAAAAACACATTTACAGCGCCCGAGAGGGCTTTAGCGCACGAACCGACTGCCACAGCCCTACCAATGTCGGCTGATAGCGTGCAACGAGGTCTGCAAACTCCTGCAACTGACAGTACAAACCAAAAACGGGATTAATTCTGAGTTTTTGCAACAGCTGATGCGTGTGTGTCCGTGCCGTGATAATATCCCGTCTGTACAGACGTGTTTACTAGGATTCAAGCACACAACTGTTTCCCATTCACAGCGCACCATCGCAGGGCACTGTTTTTCCTTCCGGGAACTTGGCGCATCCCAACTGTACTACGGGTGGGGCCGTCCCGCTTCCCGTGTCCTGTCGTGTGGTCTGGAGCATGTTAGCAATTTCCACTAATCGACTAATCTGTGGTGCGTACTAGATCACGTGCCTAATATAGGAAAGGTCTCCAACATTTTCCAAGAAAAAAATTTACCTAAAAGATATAGTCCACTGTTTTACAACCAGAAATTCTCAAAAAGGCATAATGAATCATCGATCAGGGATTTCCAGGGGAAGTAACTCAATACCGACGCAAAAAGAACACGTTGTTTGTTTAATTGTCTCTTTCATTGCCAAATCGTCCTGGACGATCTGGGAGACTCAATTTAAATCAATAGTACCACAAGACATGAACAAAGCTGATTGCCCACTTAAGTATTTCAAAGGAGGCTTAAAAAATGCAACGTACCTGCTAGCGTGGACAACTACTACTATTACCGATATTACTACTACTAATACAACTACTACCACCACCAATACTACTACAACTACTACTAGTAGTGCGACTAATACTACAAATACTACCAATACCAATACTACTACTACTACTACTAATACTAATATTACTATAATGAATACTATGAACGCTATCACGACTACTGCTAGTATAACATCTGATACTGCGCCAACACTACGACATCTAGTATTACTAGTACCAGTATTGATACTGCATCAACAAAAACTACTATAGTTTGTTTTATTATTATTAATAATTCTAATACTCTTATTCCTACAACTACAGCTAATATTACTCCAACAGCTATAACTAATAATACAACTAATATTGCTGGGACTACAACTGATACTAATATTACTATTTTTACTACAAAAACAACAGAAAAATTACTATTGCTGCTGATACTACTACTACTACTACTACTACTACCACACAGAGTGAGATAAATTATATTGCGATCTGGGAACAACCGTCACACCAGCACTGCTTATTTCCCCTCCCTTTTCGTATGAAGCAAGTACGTTGGCATCTACGGAAACAGATATCAGCTGTCTTTTTGAAAGTACCTACTGGTTAAAATGCCCGAATCAGGAAAGCACACCTAGTAAAGTCTAAGGATAGATAAAAAGCCGCTTACCTCGAGAGCAGCCTTCTTCACAAGCTGCAGGTCACCCTCAAGAGCCGCATCGAGGAGAAGAGCCAATGGGTGAAACCGCACTCCCTTACGCCCCTCGGCGTCATTCGCTGGGCCTTGAGCCTTGAAGTCACGATCACCGGAAGCCCCTCGAAGGATGGGCTTGGGGACGCAGGTGTCGGCTGCAAAAGCAGCACCTTGCCCGTCCTGGGAATTCGCATTCTCCTCGTCCTCGGCTGGGGTATCACTTGCCTTGGTGAGCGTCTGCCCCGATCCAGTATCCGCGATCGTGCTCGCTTCGCTCCCGCCGTATTCAGCCTCTTCAGAAACCTCCTGACTGGCGGTAGGCTTTACCTCCTGCAGGGTGTTGTCACTGTCAATGAATGGCAGGGAGGTGGAAGACGAGGTGGAGGAGGAGGAGGAGGAGGAGGAGGAGGAGGGCGAACTGCACTCCTCCTCCTGATAGGGTACCGCGCTGCTTCTTGTTACATTTCCCGCTAGCGGTGGCGAGTTGATTGTCAGGTGTTGAGCCTCCGGCAACACCACCTCGACACCCACTTGACTGGAATGGGTGGAGTCGGGTCGAGTGAGGGCAGCGTTCTGAGAAGCAAGGTTCTCTTGTAGGTGTTCAGTTGCAGAGCGCTTGTACTTCTCGACCGTGTCTCTGCGCAGCGGTGTGAGGTAGGTGTCACTGATGAACTTCCTGCTGGCATAGCGAGGAGTTTTTATGCGTGTGGAGGAGGCATTGGAGGCTATAGAGGGAGGTCGCTGAGACTGCGGGGCACCCTGGAGGGGTACCCCTACGTGTGACTTGGGCTGGGTTCTCACAGTCTGCCTGGATGTCTCATCCACAGCTGAGGCCGAGGCCGGACGGCTAAGTCGGGGAGATGGAATGGGCGGGTTTATGCGCTCGGAGTTGCCGTTGCATGTAGCTTGGCCATATCTAAGGGAAGTTTGATTGGTAAAACCAAGCAGCATAAGCGTAACTAGCCAGAATGAAGGAATTAAACGGACCTGAAAAAAACTGACATCAATTTCTATATTAAATCATTTGAAACCATTTATAAATTGACAGGTCCTTAGGGGATTGCCACGTATGAGCTCTGGATATTTGAAGTGAAGCTGTCAGAAGTGTATTTTCTAATAAACAGCTCAAATCCCTGGCTGTGAATAGACAAAAAGACCAAGCGCCCATTGTTGCTAAATATACTAGGTGCGCTATCTTATGAAACGATAACCGGAATTCTAAAATGACTTCATTCCGACAGTAAATTTTTTCTACTTATTATCGTGCAGCATAATCCACAGTTATTTAAGCCACATCAGAATATCAGGTTTTGAACGAGCTTTGTCCGGTTACTTCCGAAAACTACACTCTATAAAAACACACAACGTACGTAGTAGGAATGTTTCCCGTTGGTTTTCGCTTTGCCCTTATAAATTCAAATATATTAAATAGAAAATATATACAAACATATTCCTTCTTGTGTGCTTGTCGTAGCAAATGACGTCTTCTTCTAAATTTACATTTAAATAAAAGGTATCATTTCTGTTGAAAAAACTCATCAATTCCAGAAAAAATAACAAATTGCACATCCCCACCAAACTAGTGGTTGGGTTTTTGGAACACACATTTTCGGGTAGACATCTGCAATTGGTTATCAATCTCAGAAGTGATAGTTTCGACAGTATGTTCACAGTCAGATTAACATTCACGATATGGACGAGGGTGACTAGAATGGCTATTTCTGGCTTATTAACCGTCATCGTCCAGCAGTGAACAATCCCAGGTTTTGCAACACTGGAGGGTAGAACCCACGATCTGTTGATTAGAAGTCCAACGCTCTAACCTACTGCACTACGAACTCGTAGACTTGTCGGTTAAGATTGGTAATATTGACGTTAGTTGATGAACGGTCAACGATCGGTTTCGGGACTCACTCGTCCCGTTCTGCCTTGGGACTCACTCTCAAGCCCCGCCAGTAGACGCACAGCGACTAATATCATAGGCAGATGAATAGTGCCGACAAAGGCAGGGGGACAAGTTCGCTCACAACATTCCTTTCCTTACATAACAAGTGGTTCACCTGACGTTTGCCTATCTACTCTGAAAACAATAAATTTGAAAGTATGTTCACTTTATTCATTTGGTTTGTTACATAATGTGCATGAATGGGATTTACTTGGATGAAGACGGTTGAAAATGCGATGATAATAACTGATTAGTATACGGCAAAGGTTCAGTTCATAAACGACTCAGAATGTAATAGGACAGGCACACTTTATGAATGCGTGAATTAGTATGTGAGGACACTGTTGGGCGGTTAGTACTGCTGGTAGCGTTCTCGCAGGCACAGTGAACAGTCTTCAACAATGACCTTCGATTGGTGTTCGAGGTCACCAGCGTTCACGGGCTGCAATGCGGTTGGGGGCTTTTAGTTCGGAGGTGGTAGGTGTGTACAGATTGACTAAATAATTTCTGCCAAGTTTTCGTTTTTTGCAAAAACTAGCCATGAGTGCTGCGTTTTCAGAGGGCTATTATTACTTTAACAGACGGTTCACTGCACGGAGTGGGCCGCTGCGGCTTCCTCCAACAAAATTTTGCTTAGTTGCATGATAAAGTGAGGAATCTAAATGCCCAGCTTACGTCGTTTGTAAAAGGGCAAACATGGGGAAAGTTTTGCCGACGTTTGTGGTGCGCAAAATTGCTAGGACATTCAGTACTGACGAAATTGTTGTCGGTGCACTCACCGATCGCATCATGAGACATGCTCGTCCGCTCGCGCCTTAAGGCAGCGCCCAAAGGCAGCCCCAAGGGGCGACCGGACGAGCTTCTCCCCGAGATGAAGAGCATCCCCGATTGCGGACAACATGATAAGGCGCCCGTGAGAAGAGTTAGGTCGCTGGGCTTAGAAAATCTCAAGGGCCCTAGAATAAAGGGTCGACTCATGTTATCTAAACCTTGGCTTGGGTATGGTTGTCTGATAATGGGTAATAAGTCAGAATAAGCCATCCCAGTTACTCTATTCGTGTCAGTATCCCTTCCAAAAGACTTGCTGAATGAATAATAAGAGTTCAAATGCGTGATAAATGATAGCTATTTTGGGGCACACTGTCTCAAAAAACACGTTAGGCTTCACAAGCAGAGCATCGCGATGCATCAAAAATTATGGCCTGTTTACTAAACGAAGACAAAGCGCTCTGGTGAGACCTATGGGCATAATTTTTCAGAAGACACGATTGCAGTAGAATTTATCCATCTTCATTGGTTCACAAGGCGACGGATATACCAATCCCGATTTAGTAGTCTTGCCTAAGGACATTAAAATCAGCTGTCTCTTTAAAAGCGCAGAAAAACATCTTTAAATAAGCCAGTTTTGGCGTACAAATATCTACGCAAATTATAGGGCAGAATACTGACAGTTAACCGGGGGGCATGAGGGTCTACCTTGAACCACGCGCATGAATTCACACATCGAAGGGAAATTAAGCAGCGGAGGAACATCGCTGAGAAAGGAATGAAAGCGACTTCAGAATGCGCTGACAGCCTCGTTTTTTGGAAAAACCTGCAAAAGGAACTCGGATGCAGATTGTCCTGCACCTTAACGTCTTAGCGCTTGAGTCACTGACTCAACATCTACTGCTTCAATTCACATGAGAAGGGGTTTTGCAAAGCTGGCCCCATTGTAGTATGGGAAGAAGGGGGGTTGGGGTGGTAGCGATAAAGGCCCATTTAGGGATGAAAAAAAGAAAGACACGACCTCCTCGAGAGTTTGTCTGTTTGCTTGGAATTAGAGATGACAACGCTACACATGTCGTCCATAACACAGAGCCATTTCTTTGCTGGATGCGCATCTGACATGACCTATAATGGGTGTTCCGTTTGCCTACAATGGGCGATTAGATAAAATGCCGGGCCACAAGTATAAATTTACCCCGATGGGAAGTTTTCACCTACTTGCTAGCGCCTCTTTTTCCCCCCATGAGCCTCCATGCATCTGCCCGACAAGGTTCACCTCCATACAACGCATCTGACATACGAACAAAAGATCCTTTCACACCTCCAAAACTGTTTACCGTCCCCCTGTTCGCCTGTTCACCACTATCGGTCTTATCTCGGATTTCCATGACTCATGGAACGTAGGGCTACCGCAGTTGATGCAGCGGCGATCCAGTGGGGTGATAAGTGAATGGCGGAAATTCGCAGAAAATGGCCATTTAAGTGCACCGACACCTGGCCCGTCTACAGACAGTTCTGGTGAGTTATCGCCGGCCAGGCTGAGGTTAAGAAGAGTCCGGAAAGGAGGCGTGAGGCGCACACTGACCCGTGGCGTGCGTACGACAGAGAATAAGTATGGCCTAGTTAGCGCGATCCTCAAATCCTGCAGTCCAAACGTCATGCCGTTAAGCTAGTCCAGCATATTGAAAGTTGCAGGACTGAATATTGTCATCTGGTGGAATAACCCGGACTTTTAACCAACGGCCAGTTTGTGACGACTTTTTCCTAAAGTTGTTTAACTGGAAAATCCTATAAATAGGACATGCGTGAATTGTAGGACAATGAGAGAGTTAAACAAGCACGCTAAAGACTCGGTATATGGCAGACGATTTAAGACTTCCATGCTCAATTTCTGTAGTCCGTTGTAGCTTTTTAAGTGGAATACGATTTACTTTGAGCGAGAAAGAGAGAGAGAGGGAGGTAGGAAGAATGGGGTCGACACCACGTAGGCATATGGGAACATGCAGGCATATCATGTGCAAGCTTCAGGTAAAGGTTGTCCTACTCGACCACGGCGCACGTACTGTCCAGCGTCGAGGAAACGCGATCACAAGTAGTCGTCTGGAGGCAGCGACGCCCACACACCGTGGTCCCAGAACGTAGGACTTGACCTATTGCGAGGCTCATAAACGTCTTCCAGCCACTTGCTACCTATAAGACGCCCTGTAATGCGTTGGAAGCGTTAATCTACTGATTTTTCGTAAGAATGTAACTAAAACGGTTTGGGGACAGCCATATTCCGAATGGACAAATTCCCTTCCTTTGTGCTCTATTAGGTGAGACAGAAGAGGTGAGAGTCCTCGTGGAGACTGGTGGCCACAGCGTTCACTTGCATTTCGATCCGACCTGCCGAGATGGAAAGGTAACGTTAGACCTGTGCTTGGAGGCGAAATAATGTTCGCGCATACTTAGACCCCTTAAGTAGCTTTTGAAGGACAATTACACACACGTGGGTGAAAAACAATCAACTGCTGCTAGCGTTTGCAATAAGGGGCAACTTCTCCAACCGAAAGTTCCAAAGTGTTGCGTTTCCATCCTGTATTCATCACTGAAACATATCGATGCTTGACTGATGCCCTGGGTAGTTGGTTTTTTGTTAGCTTATAGCAAGCATTGACGTGCACAAAATAATTGCTCAATCAGGACAGCCAGGATCCATCACTGTTGCCTTGCCTTCGCCCAAATCACTGCATCAAGAACACGGATAGGCAAATACCTCCAATTCCAAGTATAAAGTGCCTGTTTTAATTTCCAAGATAACAAAATAGAGCAGCAATGCAAGTGGAGTTCATATACCAGAAAGCTAATGGGGATCGTTGAGGGACCCGTTGATAAGCTGAAAACCTAATTGCACAAGAGCAGTTGAACAGGCGTTGCTGGGCTTTTAGCTAGTATCCGTGCTGTTAGGATGGTACAGTGTGTGATCTTACTCCAGTAAAAGGCCAAAATTAATGAATTATTGATCATTACTCGCAAACCGGCATCACCGCTTGTACCAAAACTTTAAAATGTTTATGAACAAACCTGTGTGAATTTAAAATTTAAAGGGACGACGAAATGCAATATTGCCTTGTTTAGAAATACCAACTTTTTTGTCAAAAAGCAACTTATTTCGAAACCATGATAAATCAGTGCAAATGTAAATAATACATTTAAATACATTTTTCAGTTGAAATTATTAACACTTCATTTTGAGCATAGTAGGAGAACTTTTCTTTCGCCAACCAAAGTTTTTATTGGTATTTTTATATTTGACTACAATATGTGTTAGGTCGTCCTTGAAATACCGGTGAATAGTTAACGGTTTACAGGGTTTTCAAGTAATCGGCCATAAATTTAGGGTACGTTTTGCATGTTAATCAAAACCTTCAAAATGAGATATTCCACCGAAGCATTTCCCGATCTAGTTAGTTTTTGTGTATCCTTTCCAATGCACATAGCTGGTTGCGTCATATGAGTAGATTCACCTAAACATGAAAACTCCTTGGCAAGAAAAATCGGTGTCCACAGCAACCGTCGACAGATACGATGCCTAAGATCAAGTAAACTCGTTTTATAATTATATATCTCTTAAAAAGCGCTTCATTGAGATACAAAGCTGACGAATATATGCGCACTTTACCTTTTTCCAAAGTAAAGTTAAGGTGAAAGCGAGGAAGTGTGACCGGTTATTAGAGTTGCCTGACAATAAGTGATAGATTTTCTGCTGAACATAAAAGAACTCACTTTTTGCTTTTTATTGGAGCAATTTTCACTATAATTTTTTACTTTAATGCCCCGTTCTAAGATTGCAAATGCACACAAGAGTAGCCAAATATATACGTGAATTTTGCGAAAACTGTTTAACTACTGCCCAGTCCGTTTCTAAATTACAAATCATCGCAAACTATATTATACAAAAAGAAACTTATTGCATGCATCCGATCTAACATAGGTGTTTCCTTCCATCTATCTTCACAGTAGCATGTGCGTATTTTGTTACAGTCCCAATTTTAAGCTAAGTAAAACAAAATATTAATAATTTAGTTCATTACTGTGCTTAATGCCGAAAAAGGTAAAACTCGCAAAAATCTATTTTATAAACTAAAACCGCTCCTTGGTTCTGGAAAAATTCGATTCCTTACACTTGTCTTTACCCAATTTTAATTGAATTAAGAACTAAATTTCTGGTAACAGAAGGGATTTATCTGAAAACTTTCTTGCTTTTATTTATATTCTCCCATAGCGCAAGCCCCAAATACTTCGGATTTTTGTTTTGTGGTATTAAATAACATAGGGAATTTCATGGATATCCGGTAACCTCTGATTTCGCACAAATCCTGCCTGTTTTTCTTAAATATATAAGATTAAACATACAGGGTTCCTTAATAAAAGGCTTTCTCAGCCGTGGATCCACACAACAAACAAAAATAGCAAGACAAAATATATGCAAACTTCTCACTCGAAATTCGATACCCCATTGTATTAGTGAGGCATCTACTGTAAATCTTTCAATATATATATATATATATATATATATATATATATATATATATATATATATATATATATATATATATATATATATATATATATATTTACATGGAAGGAGAAGATAAGGCGATCTCTGGGGTAGAAGATATGATTATCTGACGTTTCACACTGATACTCGAGCGCATTATCGGAGATAGAGCATATATATATAGTACTACGGCCTGTTGGCAGTTTTTAAAAATTAAATAGTTATTTACGCAGTATTCCGCTCAATTATCCATATCAATTTTCGAATAGAGGTCACAAGCCTTCGTTCCGAATGATTTATTCCAAGTTTTTACATTTTTTTGCGCGGAAATTAATAAAGAGTGAGACGATAACGGCCTGGATTTTTAGATACATATTCATTTCGGAAAGTGATGAGTGACCTCAGGAAGTAACAGTCTTGTTTGTTAATTAGATGATTGAGCCAAGAGGTGATAGTTAAACGTCTCTGAACGTTGATAGGTTTTCTTTAACGACTATGGTTCCGATGACTTTGGTACACCACGTGACATATTTCATGAAGCAATACGTAAAAATTGGAAGATGTGCTGTAAGTTGGAAAGTTTTACGTACGAGGGCCAACAAGATGGGGAGCTCACATCAGAGTTTCGGCAGCGGTGGACAATAGCCGTTGCGGTTGGCCGCAAAATTCACACTCACTGAACAATAACTTCAAATAAAACATCATTTTTTCCACAATTTTCAACGCCCTTATAAATCCAAGTATAAATTACAGAAAACATACACCAAATATCCTTTCATGTACTAATTTTGCAAAAAATTACGTCCTCTTCGCATTTCTACCCAAAACAGAGTATGTTCCAGGTTCATAAATTTATTTTAAAGTCTATACAATGTTTCAACCCGACCTGGAATGATACTAACCTTTGTAAATTGAAAGCAATGGGCTGTACACTTTTCAATTAGAGAACATCATAGTTTCCATATCTTATCATATATATCATAGGGAAAATTAATATATATATATATGTATAAAATTTTATTTGAACAGAAATTTAATGATCTTAAAGAATCTCAAAATTAAAAAATTTCCTAAATCGAAATCTACTGCTTTCTCCATTCTAAAGAAGCACTTTAAGACCAAATGAGTGTAAGAGAGGATATTTTGTTTATGCTTTCCATAAAAAAAGCTTGCTTATTAAAGGACATGGAAAATTAGCAAATCATGTGTATTCATTATGTGGCAAAGCTTAAAGGAATAGAAGTTTGGTATACGAACACAAAAGACGCGTATTCAAAAGACGGGCACCCGGAAGGACGAAAATATTTCAGCATTATGCCGCATGATACTCGATATGAACACTCCACCTAAGTAATTCTACCTAACCGAACCCCTTTTTTGTTATTGTAGTGAATATTTCTTGAAATATGTCAGCTATACATGTATAAAAGTAGGCAGAATGGAAAGGACTTTTGCGGTCTATTAGCTCTCAGCATCCAGACACAACCAAAATCAGATTTTTTCAATATTCCCTAGAGTTTTAACTCACCAACTGACAGTGTTACCAATAATGACAAGGGGGACCGGAATCGTCATTTCTGGCTTATTAGCTGTCGCCAGACAGCCAGAAACAACTGTCTGGCTGATGACGGTTGAGAAGCCAGAATTAGCCAATCCAGTGTCCCTTGTCTTTGTCCGTAATGACATTCTGTCTATAAAACTTGTCACTGTGCAACCACTGGCAGTGCTGGCGAGCAAAGCCCCAAGGTAAAACGGGACGAGTTAGTCCAGTAACGGTTAAGTGAGTCTCCATTCATCAATGCCGATATTCTCGATCGAAAACGGCAAGACAGCGAGCGCATTGCTCAACGATAAGAGTGTGGGACTTCTGATCAGCAGGTCATGAGTTGAACCACGAGTGGTACACAACCTGGAGTTAGATACGGCTGGCTGGTGAAGTCTTAAAAGTCAGAATAACCATTCTAGTCTCCTCTGTCTTTGTTGGTTGTGTCATTCTGCATATATGTATGCGTAAACATAAGAGGTTAAGATATCATATCCCGTTCCGATCTCCCGACGAATACAAAAAAGAAGTGAGGGCAAGTTCAAGGGCCGAACTCTATTTGTACTGACGCCTGGGAAACCTTCTTCCTCCCATCATCAGAGTACTGTGGTTTCTGCTTCTGATGGACTGCCACTTGTTTCCTATTATATCCATTTATAGTTATAGAGGCAACTGGAGATATTCCCCGTCGCTAGAGGAATTTATCTAAAAACTAGAGGATGATGGACTGACGACCAGCATCAAACAAAAATGCCCTTATACTGAAATCATCCTTGACTATGAAAGCAATCATCCCGCGACCCATAAGAAATTTGCTTCCGAACCCTTTTTCACCGGGGATTTCCTTACTGTTGAAGGAACTCGCTGTCATGTATTGGTGATTCCGATTCAATGCATATCCGCAAAGTTTTGTGCAAACTGTCTCAGATACCACAGCCCACCACAAAGCATTGACTTTAATGACGAAACAGTGTCACGATAATCCTAATCTCTGCACTGCATTTAGGGAATTTCAGGAGCGATCGCCGGACTATTAAACCGGTTTGGCGTCCTGGCAGCACTGTCGCGATTTAAGGAACCCATACTCGAAGAGGAGCAAATTAATTTCAGTTATCGCATTTCATGTGCTAATTTCTCTTGCGTTTAACTAAAGCATACAGGTTGACTACTTGAGACCCGCATAAATGAACATAAACTGGCTATCCGCGGACTTGATCCCTTGTAGGTTGTGTTTGCGCACATCGCTAATTGCGTCACCATGGGAAACACCAAACAGGCGCAAGAATTCCTCGAAGCTTGACACTCCTACACAAACAGCATCAAATACCATGTCAATCTGAATGCACACCACAAAAGTCCGCGTGCGGGGCCCACTGACTGGCGCCAACCTTAAAACAACAATTGATTATACATGCTTGGCTAAGTAGAATTTCACTGATTATGCATCCCTCGACAGGTGACCCACAGTCAGAACCCTATTACACTCCTCTCACTTACGGCATATAAAAAAACACGATACTCTTTCCACCTATCCACCATGAACGTCAGCCTGTCGAAAGGCAGTAAGACTCGATTTTTCCGACTAGCCTTCTTTCTTTCTTAAATGATGGTGAGGTGCTCAGCAATCATGCTACGGAACCTGCTCGTTCCGCTATGCCTTGGGGACCACTCTCCAGTCCCGGTAGCAACCGCTTAGCGACCACTAATATACTCAAAATAACATTAGCGTCAAACACACGTGTGACTGGAATGGCTAGCGGTGGATATACACCGCCAGTATCACCCACACTAGGAAGAGACTGAGTAGTTGATCGACAGAAAAGTCGTAAAAAAATTTAACTTAATCTCCAGCAAATCTCTTGCCGGTTACCGCTAAAGTCCACCGCCCAAAAACCATACCGACTTTGGTAAAATATAGGCCCGTAATTGAAATAACACCCCTCTCACGTCAATTCAGCAACCGTCCGCCTGATACCATCGTCTTAGTTGTAGGCATTTTGTGTTGTGCGTCTTAAGTATGTGTGTGTGTGTGGTTAGATCTACTAATCGCCTGACTGCAGACGGAAAACCTGGCCCTGCCTGAAGGATGTTGTGACAGTGATCGAAGAGCCGCCTGCTATCCCCGAGGGAGCGAAAAAGGCGTTTATTTTTGCAAACTTGCGTTTAATAGCCCGGTGAGGGCGACTTGACAGTGCTCGGGAGACAGCGTTTGCGGCGTGGGGTGAGGGGGGGAGGCGGGGGATAGAGGCAGGCGGTAAGTGCGCGAAACGGCTTGCTAACTGCAGCACACAACCGGATGGACACGTGTACAGAGCGAATGCAAAAATTCCCATCATTAGACCAGTATTGCTTGATATTTAACTCCTCGCCTGAGAGTTACTTCGTTCAGAGGGTCAGTTATTGTCAGGAGAGGTACCCTTGGCTGAAAGGTATTCACATTTTCAACTACGCGTACAGTGGATTAGCGTTTTAGAAGCATCTTGCAGCAGTTAATTCAGAGCCAGGATAATCGCCGTAATTGTGGCTAACGAATTCCCATGGCTTGGATGGTTTATGCCGAAAATTCGAAGGCAATCAGGTAATTCAACATGAGTTCATAACGGTCTTTATTGTTGGGAGTATCATCTTCCAAGAGTATCAGATAGTCTTTTTTTTCAACTTACTGTTGAATCCCTCAAAACTTTATGCTCCTATTGAGCGACAACAAGTGAATACTTATGTCTGTAAAAATAACTACTTAAGTATTATATTAT
This sequence comes from Schistocephalus solidus, assembly GCA_017591395.1. Lineage (NCBI taxonomy): Eukaryota > Metazoa > Platyhelminthes > Cestoda > Diphyllobothriidea > Diphyllobothriidae > Schistocephalus > Schistocephalus solidus. The sequence goes on along the minus strand of WEDG01002631.1, from coordinate 11,477 downwards.
CCTGTCATTAATTTTTGATGCCATTATAAGTGCAAATATATGTTATGGAAAACTTGTGAGAGAATATTTTACCTTATACTCATTTACTAGAAACGTACGTCTTCTTCACATTCTATAATCTAAGTAACGGCGGATCTCGGTTTCAACAAGCATTTACAATTTCGGAGTAAGTTTGAGCCAGACATACTTTTCGCTTGAAAACAGAGTTTACAAGCTACAAACTTGATGTTTTTCGTGCAAGGAAACTCAAACATTTATGGATACTGCTAAATAGACGTCAGATTGCGCGCAAAAATGATGCAGCGGAAACGGACGATTTCATGTACTTTATAAGGACCTTTCACCGTCTTAGTAAATTTAGTCAAAGAAGCCTTTTTTTAAACAGATAAATACCGATTGCTTAAAGATGACCGACGTTGTTATAAAATGAATACAAAAATCTTTTTGAACATATAATCAATAAAATATATTTTAATTTATAATATAAACAAAAATAAATTAGAAAGATTCATCCTAATTAAGTAGTCACTTTTACAGAGATCCTTTGGCGTCCACCGGAATGAAGGTAGTTCAATGCCCAGCATTCAGACGTGACTAAAATAGTTTGGGATTATTGCTGCGCGATAGTCAAGGCAGGCGTTGCTTGAAGGCCTACCGTCTAAGGCCTGCTACGACACGCATGTATACCAGTCTTTGTTGGCTCGCACGGACACACCAAAGCTCTATAAATTTGTGGCTTGAATAAGTCTCACTTGCATCCATCTCCATTCGCCATCTGCAGTGCAGCCCGTTGTTGCGACCAGGACAGCCGACGACATCGAATAAACTGCCAAAGATGGACCTCGTATTCCGACGACGAAGGTCATCAATGTAGACGGAGTCACAGGGAAAATCTCATAGCGCATGGTCGACGAACCGTTGGGTAGGTTGGGTCCTATTACCTTCACCAAAGCGCGCATGGGTACACGTAAAAAGGCCAAAAACGAAGTTTTGAATACGCGAGTGGTGCTGGTGAGTACTCCACGAAAGTCAAGAACTAGGTGTCATTTTTCGTTAATACTAATTTCTCGGGCAAAAGAACCCTTAAATCCTGAGGGCGCGGCACAGAACACTGCTTGGCCTTGGTTGCCGAATTCATTTGCAGCATGATCACCTTATCGGCATAGGGATACTCATAAACTGTCAGACTGTTTGATGGTTCCGAGGTCCGCCAGGCATTACAGCAATTCGGACAGACGAAGCGCGGCTGAATTGATTTGGCAGGGCCTGAGCGGAAAGTCCAAAACGCCTTCCCCAAAGCAAGGATATCAATATATGTTTTGGCTTCTGTCTGGCACTGGGTTCAAAAGTCTTTCAAACTGCTCATGACCCGGCGACACTTCTTTTACTTCGGCAATCTAAAATGAGTATGGAAATTAGCTTACGACCGAAACAGCAGTAATGCTCAGGCTCCAGTTCTACTTTTGGCGCAGACCAACCTCAATTGAAGTGACAGACAAAAGATGGCGGTGTTACCGATGACCAGATGTTGGGAGTATCACAGCAACCTTGATAGCACAATCGGCGAGGAGCTTTGTGAGGTTGATTTTGTTCCAGGAATAATAAATGACATGAAGCTCCAGTGCCATCTACAGTTTAACAGGGCAGTCTTCCAGGTGGAGTGATGCAGCAAACGCACCTAAGTGATGACACTCCCGATGAGATTGGAAATCGCAACCAAGGAGATACCGGGCAGCAACGACAGCCATCTTTTGTGTAAGGCATAAACCGCACGACTGCTTGGGTCCAAGGATGACGGCGAAAGGACAATACATCCTAAGAAGACTACCTCTTGGTTTTCGGTGCGCCTGCTGGAGTTCAAGAGTGCAGCTGCTGGTCCAGGTATAACACCATGGAACTGAAGTCAAAATCACCCACATACACTTTTAGTAAATCACTATCAGCCCGATATGATAGACTAGGTTAGTAAAATTGGGGCGTCTGCCCAAACAGTCGGTGTCTCGAACTTCCCAGCTTTCATGTGTGCTTGGTACTGATCAAAGAGTTGCGTTCCCGGTGATTAAAATCCCACAGAGTACACTTTGATTGTCGCCATTTGTGTCGTCGACGCGAATGCTTGTTTGCGCTGAAGTACCAAATGTACCCGGACGGAATGAGCGGTAATTTACAGCGGGCAAGGTGAACAAATTCGGCGTTAAGACAACCAGTTCGAAAAAACCAGAATGAACAGAATACTAATTTTGAATTTCATCGCGTGTTTGCAGTGGTAGCCGTACAACCAGCATGGCAGTTGTATTTCAAACTATCATTTTACTAATAATAATTGAACCCAACACTTTCAGGTTGGCGCAAGCACACTGAAAATACCCCTGGGATCGAATTAACTTTACTTAGTGTCAGGCTAACTACAAAACGAAAATTAAGAGATAATTTTGACAAAATAATTTGTTTAGTGCTCTCCAGGCAGACTTTTAAATCAAATGTCGGAAAAACATTTATCATTTTTATTTACCGCAATACATAATGTCTTGTCTGGGTTCTTACAAAAAGGTGCAAATCAGTTGATTTTACTCAACGATGAAAAGCAAACTGTTGATAATGCCGAATTTAACCTCTGAGGGGCTTGAACGCAATTATAAAACGACAGGTAATACGCTTCCGCAGCCTTTGACAGATGCATGATTTTTTCGCAGCAAGGTGGACTTGTGCACAATATACCACATTAAAACGACTGACACAGTCAAGGGAGACCGGAATTACCATTTCTAGCCTATTAGCCGTCATCAGCCAGCCATAACACCCCTCAATGCAACTCATTGGACTTCTGATCAACAAGTCGTGGTTTGAATCCGCGGGTCTGGCAACACCTGACTGGTTGATGACGGCTAACAAGCCAGAAATGGCCATTTCAGTGCCCCTTGTTTTTCGGTCATTTTATCCAACCTATAGCCCTGGCCACTGTGCGGCTGCTGGCGCGCGTGAGAGTGAGCCTCAAGAAACAACGGAATGTGTGAGTCCTGTAACCGATCAGTAATCACCTACTTATCAAAGTTATATTTCCGGTGGAAACTGGTAGGACAAAGAGCTCGTTGCTAGGGCATTGAACTTCTAATCAAAAGGTCCCGAGTTCAAGCCTCGAAGCCGTAACACCTGTGATTGGATATGGCTGGCCAATGACCGCTCATAAGCCAGAAATGGCCATTCCAGTCTCCCTTGTCTTTGTAGATAACATCATTCTGCCTATATAAAGAGCCGTTCTGCGGTTGCTGGTGAGGCTCAAGAGTGGGCCCCAAGGCACAACGGGACGACTGAGTACTCTTACCGATCGGTGCGTACCTACTAGCATATGCAGCACACTCTCTCTCCTTACTCACTCATCTTGCTTCGGTGCCATGTAAACATTGTGACTAGAGTTCAAATCAGTGGGAGTGCCATATATGTCACATTCAGTTGGTATTCCGTGTCCCTAACTCAATCCCCATTGGAATATAGCACAAGACAGCGGAACTCACAGACTTATCGTTAACATATTTCCTTCGAATAGAAAAAATTGTGGAAGTTTGGTTTAGTTTCAAATTGAATACAAAGTTTGCCTCCACGGTTCTATTCCATTAGCAACCCAGGACTGTGGCTTTCCTTGTTTTCAGCGTGCGAAAAAAACTGCGAATATTACAGAGGCGAGGAGCCTCAAAGGGAATTGGTAGTGTTGTTTTGGGTGCATGTTTAAATAAAGCTTTGCACACTGATGAAGCGAGTATTAAAGCAGCGATTTCAGTCCATTCAGTTAAGCACTGTAGAAAAATTCCTGATTTGGGATTTTAAAGAATTCAAATGAAGCATTCTGGATGTGAGGGGAAAACCGAATGCCCTGGGACAGGAGTGAGTTAACTCTTAGGCTTATCTCCTACGAATGTTCAATGAACTGCCGGGACGACTTAATTAAATTGAAATCCTAAAATGAATCGTTACTGACGGGAGCATCTCGAAAAAATACTGTCCAGAGAAAAACAGGTCTTAAACCAAGAGAGTCGTCTACTTCGATTTACTTAGAACGGATAAAATTGGATCTTGCTAACAACTGTCTTGAAAGTCTTGTGAAAAAACGCTGGCTAAAATATACATGGCCATGCGTTACATTACAGGTAGGATAACATGTCTCGTATTCTAAAACTAATTCAACACTAATCTCCCTGTAATTTAGGTTTAAGCTGGCTGTGTTGTGCTAGGAGGTTCCTACTACCGGGTACTACCAAGTGTTAGTAAAAGTATCTGGATTGTTTTAACGATAAGACTGAAAGAATTTCTGCATATGCGGGCGTAAAAATATCCAAACAATCCTGACTGTTTTCATATGTGGACATAAAAAACTCACATATAGACAGCAAATCATACTCCTGATAATGCTCTAACTTTCATTTTTGGACCAAAATATTCCATTCTTCGAAGCGCCGACGTTTAAAAAAGGGTATTTCGCTAAAAAAAAAACGTACCAATGAAAAGCTCATGAAAACCCTTTCTGGAAAAACAAGAAATTTCACCTATTGTGCGAAATAAAATCATTATAATCGATGGTTTTCGTAATATCGTAATACAGCTCCAGCAGAAAACTTTTCTGTCGAAATATCCATTAAAAGGATCCAGTGAAGGCCTCGGTTCTTTTGAGGCGAATAGCAGGAAAAAAAGGCAGTCGGAGGCAATCGGAATACAAATGTTTAGAAAACCAGAGGAAGAAGAAGATGAGGAGATCGCTGCAAAATGGTGTTTATTGGTCTGACGTTTCTGATTCTCTCCGGAACCCATCATTAGACACAGTTGCAGAACAAGGTGCTTGTGACACAAGTATGGACATCACTGGATTCCATAGGCGTTGAAAAATACTGCTGAAACACAAATCCTGCCTTTCTAGATCTTTGTTTATATAAGGCCAACTCCCTTGCCATCGTCGGCTACGTTACCATACAAGCCAATATGGACGACACCTGGAGACCGCGGGTTGTGCAAAACAAGATATTCTTTAAGTAGAGGTACCTTACATTTTCTACGGTTGCTGTCTATCTAGTACAAAATCGTATCTCCAAGCTTGCTGCCATTTCGATTCTCAGGTGAGCCGCTATGAATGCGCGCAAGGTGATCAAGGCTTGTAAATCAGGCTGTGAATCGAGTAACGGATACGCCGAATCAGTCCCCGTTTAGCAATCGCCAGGTAATCCCTTGAATTTATTGGTGACAGATAACACGATCACCAGAACGTAAACGCGGAGCTTATTGGTTAGTTTAAAATGTACACCGTGTAAACTTGGCAGGAAGTAATTGGGCCAGTTCAACATTTTAACTGGGTAAAACTTCGAGCACTGTGACAAAAATATCACTCTGGCAAAATTGTATTCCCAGTGTTAGACCCTCTCTGGACTTTGAGAGTTAAGAAAGTTGTAGAGAGTTCCGTGTGAGGATTCAGAAGACCAGTCGACATGTATACATGTGCATTCCGTACATTTTCATCAGAACGGGGAACAAGTAAAAAATATGCATGATAAGGAAAGCTTCAAAGTTTTCAGGTAGAAATTTGGTTCGTTTCGCAAACCGCTCATAGGCCATTAAATTCAAGTTTTAATGAACCTAAAAATTAAAGCATTTAATGGTGACCGATATGGTTTGCCACAGTTTTTGCGGGACACAGGAAAGTTAAAATAGACGTCATCGTACATAAACTTTTCCGGGGCTTTTTGCGGCGCCGAGGGAAATGTCGGGAAACACTTGAAGCGAGGTAGAAATTACAGCTTGGTGAACATGGTGAACAGTTAATTGCCATCGCACGCGGCTCAGCAGTTCGTACGGGTGAAAAGCGGTCAAAATATCTGCGCGCATCATAGCGATTCGGGATTATGGACCTATGAGTACATACACGCTAGTAATTTAGTCAACATCATTTTCGGAGCATGCAAAAGCTCGAATCGACGGCAGTATTGGTCAGGGCGGAGTTGAATCTCACACGATCCTTACTGGGTAGATAACAAGTGGACATCATAAACCAGCTTAGGTTCTCATATGACAAAATTTGCGTAATGAAGGACGCCTTGAACTTATTGGCATCAAAGAGGGATGGCTATTAAGATTCAACAACTCAGAAGAGGCGAGCACGGTAAAACCGTTCTAAACATAGGCCACACTCAGGTAAATCAGTCAGAATGAATAAAGGTTTATTCCTCTGTATAGCGCGGTTGTGCGTTTATCTCTGTGATGCTTTTATTGTTTGCTGTTCAGGCAACCTCCACTAGCTTCTTCAGTTTACAATAACAAACAGAAATTAGCCGACTTTGTGAGCTAACGGAGATACCTAAGCTGAATCTTTTTTGTCCATCATGAGGGCAGAACTTTAACATGGCAGAATTGCTACGAAGGGGGTTGAGAAGACCAGTTGGATAAGTCGCAGAAGTGTGGGGCACGCCGATGACGCAAATTTGAGGGTGAATATGGAAGCTCTGCTGTAAATCAGCATGAATACAAGGACAAAATCATTAATATTCCCAGTCTAAACCCGCAAGACCAGGAGCCCTTGGCTCAATGGTTAGAGCGTTAGACTTCTGATCAACGGGTCGCAGGTTCGATCCTCGGGCGGTGCATCACCTGGGGTTAGGTATGACTGGCTGACGATGGCTAAGTAGCCAGAAATGGCCATTCCGGTCTCCCTTGTCTTTGTCGGCAGTATTCATATGCCTATTCTACTACTAGCCACTGAGCAGCTGTTAGCGGGACTCGAGGGTGGGCCTCAGTTGAGTTCCGTGAGCGTTCCGGTGAGCGTTCATCGACAAATTCAAGTAAACCTAACCTTTGCAAAGAGCTGCAGAACGAAAGTTACTTTTTCTCAGAAAATGCGCTTATACATGCGTCTCTCGCCATGATTTAGCTACGACTGATAAAGATTTGCGGTGACTGCGATTTCTATAGGCGACCGGTAGAGCAACGCATATTCAAAAGTAGGCAGCTTGGCGTTGTGTTGCACTTTAAGCAATATTACAATTTCATATAAAAAATATTTCAAATAGATACCATACTGCACAATTTTGGCTAATATTTAACGAGATACTTCACCTACGGTATTTGGTGCGGCGAATTGAAGAAATAATGAATTATCCTTAACTGTTACGTGCCTTTTAAGTGGCAGAACTGACATCTCATAAAATTATTGTGCAAGAGTAGTTGAAGACCGGCATTTCACATTCCCAAAGCGAAATACATAAATTCGAAATCCATCCTTTGCTGAGGATTTTCCCAGGGCAGTTCAGTCAGCTATTAAGTTATGTTTTCTTACTTAATGTCAGAGAAGGACGCATTCATTGCAGTAGAATAGTCTATTCTTTTGTAGTTAACATTAGAGTAGATTTATAATCGACAATGCAAGAAAACATGCCTATTCAATGTACGCGCGCGTAAAGAGCGCTGTATAAATAAAGTGATGCCGGAGAGGCAAATTTCGAATGTGCGAGACTCGAAAAACCAGATCTGACCATTAATCCTCCTCCTCCCCCCCTTGTCAGCAGTTCCTTTCAGGTGACAGTTGACCCCACTCTAGATGCCAGGTAGTAACTAAGTTGGCATGATGGTTGCTCAACACCGTTGTCACGGCAACACAATATCTCTTCGATGAAGTTCAGTGGAGTTCACCTTTATCGGCTCATATGCTCTCTCCTGCTTGGAGACCACCACACTTTCAGTTTGTGAAGGGTAGAGTAGTTTTTACTGAATCGGGTGTTTCGAAATCGAAAATGCTCCATAGTACCAAATAAAACCTCGTAATTGAGATTTTGATACGGAAAAATGTGTGGAGAGAGGAAGCTGGAATGGCAACTTTCGGCCTACCTGCCAGCCAAAAAACAATTCAGGATGACCTGAGATCTGAGGCCAAAAACATTGGTCATAGAGCATTTGAGTAGAACTCAGAATCAGTTAAATCACTGACCAGCGTCTGAGCAGTATCCACTTACTTTATTTAACGACGTGTGGAATTAGTGTCCATCGACCTTTCCAGACTACATCAAGGGTAAGTTACTTTAGTTCTTGTGGTCCAGCCAAAAGATGTTTAGACTACTCGTATATAGTGACAAGACGCAGTAAGTTGAAGAAGCTTGCTACTCACAGGCTAGTTCGGACTTGGACGTTTTTCTCACTGGCTGCACAAGTCAAACGGCGTTGTAGAACGCCACAGGCTAACTGCCATGTCGGCTGTGGTGGGAAATAGGAATCTAGTTGAAAGCACTGATTCATCCGTCCGGCTGTCGTGTTTTACCACAGGACCCATTCTAAAGGCACTGTGTGCGGTCACACAGCGACAAGCAATATTCGGTCAGTGAACAGTTAAGGTTTCTGCGTCTGACCGACGGACCGGCCGAAAGGACTGGGCTCGAACCCCGGGAATTATCTGGCCTTGGGATCGGCTGCAGCTAACCGAAAACCGTGAAAAGGTCGGACAATGCTAAGCCTTCAAGAATATTTCTAATTCAAAGTTAGCTGTATATGTTCCAATGCATCACACACGCACGCAGACTGCTCCACATGAACACAAAGGAGATGCATTCTGTAGAAGGGCATTGCGTGCGGTTTTGAAGTCCAGGAGCAGGAAAAACCCCTATTTGATCTTCCATATTCCGAAGCATTCGCAAACTTTTTGTAAAATTATGACGCACCATTTTATCCACAGAGGACCCTTATAAAACTATTATAACAAATGTCTATTTTAATGCACTTCTGAACAAGACGGTTGATGTAATATAAGTGTGAAAAAATGAACGAAACTATACGTATTATCCATTTTCAACGTTTTTTAAGCGTGAGTGTACTTGACATAAGAATTTACACCAAACTAATATAAAAAGCTAACTTGCGAGAGAATACGCGGGTTCCGCAGGAATCGCCCACAAACATGTGCTTTTTGTCAGACATGACAAAAATTCCCTTCAGGAAAGCGAATCTGCCTTCCGTGTTCAATGGACTAACAAGAAAATCGCTACTGGGCGAGGATATATCGCCCAGTTGCGATCACGGTTTTCTCCAAAACATTTTGTAAGCAAATGACGGTAGGCATAACTTGTATGGCCTCTTAAACAGGGCACAGGGGTGGGAGACATTTAGCCCGCTTAAAATAGGTAAATAGGGTAAACCTCAACTCCACCGCACTCCCGATAAAAGATTTAACATTTAACCTTATCGTGTCCCCAACCCCAAATCGTACCTTTACCTCAAAGTAAAACCCAACCTTAACCCTCAACTTAATCCTAAACATAATTTACTTGGAATTCGGCACAAAATCACATGTGTTGGTCGGTGTTTAGGTGGCCATTCAAGGCATTATTCCTCTAAAGAATTCCGCATTAAATAAAGTAAGTTTCAATGAGCCAGGTCCTTAAATTATGTTATTGGCGTAGAGAACATATCGATTATAATAATATTAGTACCGTAAACTAGGTTTGTTATCTGCGGGTGAAACGAAAGAACGGTAGAAATCGTACAAATGGCCCGGCGGCGGGACATCAGATCAGGAACCACCCGTTATACAAGTGACTTTGCGCTAAATTCTAGAGAAATTAGAGTTATGGTTATTAGTGGTTGGTTGATGAATGCTCATCTATCGGTTACAGGACTCACTCAATCCGTTCTGCCTTTGGGACTCACTCTCGAGCCCCACCAGCAGCCACACAGTGGCTCGTAATAGAAGAGGCAGATGAACATTGCCGGTACAGACAAGTGAAATTGGAATGCACATTTATGACTCGTTCCAGATGGTGCAGCACCCGATACCAAGAAAAACTTATGGAAGCACATCACAGTAAACTACTTACAGTGTTGGATCAATGAATTTCACGAGTTTTTCACAATATTGAATCAGGTGGTAGAAAATGGGGTTAAAAAGGGTCTAGCCTTGACCATGACACTAACCCCTATCCAAACCATAACCTTAAAGCTAAAGGTAACACTGGCCGAACATGAGCGAGTACATAAAGATAAGCTATCTTCACACTTTAAGCTACCGAAGGCACGTTAACTACACAATCCTTCACAATAGTAACGTCACACGTGGATGTCTTGATGGCAACAATACTAGCCAAATGGAAACTGACACCTCACGCGCCATGCAGCTAATTGACCCAGTCGTAGACGGGTACACACCAAATTGACAATGTTCCGTTACTCAGGGCGGTTCGTAACTCGACGAAACCGAAAAGGAAGTCAGGACGTCGCGGATATTAAAAAAACTTACAGTCCCCTCCAAGCATTCCCTTCCAACAACAACGCAAGACGACGCGTCAAAGGGAGGCTGAGGAAAAAAGGCATGCGTCGTCTTCTTCGACGGCTTGCCTTTTATGCTCGTGCGTGCTAGATATCACAATCGAGTTCTGCACAAAAGGGAGACAGATAGAGAGAGAACAGCTGACGTGATATTGGCATGCGACGTTCATAACTCGAACCCAAATCAGCACCATCTACACGGCGCGCGAGGAGCTGCTGGATGGGAACGCGTTTTGTCCAGCCAGCAAGTCGGCCACCTCATCAGCATGTGTGCAACGGAACTGCTGTCGACTACGTGATCAGGCCAGAGGCTGGCCTGGTACAATTATACACGTGGACACTAGAAGCATACGTTCCAGCCTGCCGGTTGAACTTCTCAGACCGACTTTGCGGAGTGAATGAGTGGAATGGCAAACCACTGGTCAACTGCGTCTGAGGTCAGCGTTGCTGTGCGGTATGTGTGAGTGACGGGTGAATGGGGTACTAGTTAGGGGTAGCACCACAGAGATAGCGTTTGGTCGCTCCATTTGTCTCGTACAGGTGGTGAATGCTCCTGTGGTCGCCTCTAACTGGTACCCAACTCTCACTTGTGGCTCCTCGAAGTTGGATTCTTCCCAGCGGCCACACCCCAGGTAACCGTCACGACCGGCAGGCTAAACCAGGTGAGGGTCTCCGGTGTTGTGTGTGCCTCCACACCCGGTATGTCTGACTCCTGAACTTCCCACCTCCCCCCTCTCAAAAAAGTCCTACGGTGGGGGCGACAGCAACCCCGTAGGCGGCCAAACTAACTCGGGTCGTTCTTCCGATAAAACAAAACCGTGACCCATAGTGGAGTTCGGCAGCCGTCTGGGATGTCCGAGCAGCCCTAGGGACAGCACTGCTTGCCTCCTCGAGGAGGAAGTGGCTAAAAAAGGTTCCTTAAAAAATTGCTTGTTATCACGTCTTCTGCAGCCGGTCGCGGCTCGCAGATCGCAAAATACGCGGTCGTAAAACTCAAACAAACAACAATACCCCCGTCCCAGCCCCCCTCGCCATACCCTCCAGGCTGCTCGGGTGAGTCCACTAACACTAGCAGCCTGGAATGCTCGTTCCCTTTTAGACAATCCTAGGAGCAACCGGCCGGAACGGAGGACAGCGCTAGTCGCTCGGGAACTGGCACGCTACAAGGTGGACATTGCTGCTCTCAGCGAGACCAG